>VZUI01037208.1:0-32016 GCA_013401135.1 Cettia cetti | reverse complement strand
TGGACTGACAAACCCAGAGGAGCACCGAAGGCTCGCAGCTGCGGCCCACCGGGCCCAGACCTCCGGAGGGACTGGGACTGACAACAGACTGAGGGAGCTGAGCCGCACCCACGGCAAGAACTGTCTCAGTTTGCCATCTCTCTTCGGAGCGGCGAGAGGTTTTATTGCTTCACTGTTCATTTTATATTTTCATAGTATTCATTCTTTGTGCTTGTAGGTATTTTGTTTGTTAAATAAATAGTTTAATAGTTTTTTCCACTTTTCTCTAAGAAAGTTTTTCCTGGACTGGCTGGAGAGAGAAGCTGTTTAAGTTTGCTTTCCAGAGGAACCCCCTTCGGAGGGTTCCTCCCAAATTTACCCTAAACCAAGACACCATGGTAGGGGATGTAGAAATAAATGATCTTTCATGTCCCTTCCAACCCAAATTATGGGTTGAATTCTATGTTTTCAGGATTCTGCCATCTTGCGAACACTAAATCTTTGCAAACTACTTCTGAGAATTTATCAACTTTTAGTTTGCTTAAAGTTTTTTTTTGTTTGTTTTTTCTGTTTTTCAAAAATATTCGGTAGAGATAGACAGAAAAATGAATCATTAACTGTTGTGCTGCTCCTAGGGATCTCTCAGGCTCCAGCTAGCTGCAGGAGTGGCATGGCGAGCGTGCAGAATGGCAGGGCACAAACGATGCCTGTGCCGAACCTGTAAGGTTGGCAGCCTTACGCCACATGAAGGAAATGACAACAAGGACCCAGATAAAGGAGGCGAGGGAGGATCTCTCTTTGAGGTTCCGACAGGGTTTATTAGAGTCGAAGGAGTCAGGGAGAGAACAGTGACAGATGCTGCTGTGCAGCAGCTTTTAAACAAGGGGTGGTACACTGGGTGGAATACAGCAACAACCAATAGGATCTCTGTGGTTGGAAGTTACAAGGGGTGTTACAGAAAACCTTAACCAGTGGGATACACAAAGAGGAGGATAAAAAAGCTCAGACACTAACCACATGTCATAGAACACAGAACATTCTAGATAAAAGGGAAGGAGTAATCCTAGATGGATAGACAAAGGGGTTGGCATAACTAAGAATTGGCACAGAAGGGTCTGGAATATACCAGCTGTGAGGAATAGAAGGGGAAATTGGGGCATACCACAAAAATTAACTTCAAACTGACACCTGGATGTGCTTAGTGTATGAAAAGATACAGATAGAACTAGAATGACAGGTTTTCCAGTTATTTATTTCTTTTACATTTTTTTTTTCAAATTTAAAACTGTTCAACCACTTAAAGCCGCATCTGTCCAAACAGGTTTACTGTCTTCCTTTGAAACATGTTGCCTCTGATGGCTAAATAATTTTCCTGATTATAAGCAATCTAGAATCCATGAAAATAATGTTTTATGAAACAAGTATGACATCAAGTAGGACATATGTGCAATGCAGATGATCTGTAAAAAATTCATTCATTCATTCATCTTGTCATTATTATTCCTCCTCAGTCCCACCTACCCCTGTATTATCTCCTTTTGTCAGGTGGGTCATGCTGATCATGTCCTCTGGTTAACAGCAGGTGTAAGCATTAAAGACTGTCCATTTATATGAAATTCATCCTATAACATCAACTGAACATGTGCAGTGAAGGATAGAAAGGAGGGAATTATGGGCTCCCCTCAGAATTACCCTCAGATTTCAAGCTGCGGACTAAGAATAAAGTCTCAATTTTTTATTGTACCTGTCCAATTCTCAATCAGAGGTACAATAAACAAATGGAGTTCCTAATGACCCTGACAGTTTTATGAAGACCTCTGCTAGTTTCTGTTCTTTGAACAGAGGTTCCACCTCCTGAGAATATGTGCATAAAAAAGAAAGATGCAACCTCCCTGTCTCACCTTGTAATAATGAGTGCCCTAGGGGATAAAACACACACAACTGCTGCTTCAGTGTGCTTGAAGTTCTGCAGGCTGTGAAGTCTCATTCAGTTGCTGCATCTGCTTTTAACTTTGCAAAAGGCCAAACTTTCTTAAAATGGAGAAAACAAGATCTTGGTCCTACTGCTAGTTCCTTTAAAACTACATTCTCAACGTTTCCCAGGTTAAGTCACTCACAAACTTTCAGGCTCCTTTTTCTCTGAACTAAATCTTAATGCTATTTTTTAGTTCAGCATTCTATAAAATATGTCTTGGTTTTATCCCCTGGATTCTCACCACAGTACTTATTCTTTCAAATAGTTTTCTTTTTACAGACCAAAGCATGAATAAATAATGGATTTACCTAGAATATTAAATGTTTGTTCTAAATAGCGTCCAGTGTGCACATTTATATTAGATGTTTGTTTATTTATTTCCTTTAAGAGCTGCAAGACCAACAACCTAATGATTTCAGTTCCATTCTGCAAGTTATACCTTCATAGGGAAAAAGAGCTCCTTATTTTGGAAAGGTTTCAAAGTAATTGTCTTTATTTTTTACAGTATTATCTCTTGCCCCAAAGAATTACAAATGTTTTTTCTTCACATTTATAGCCAAAATTCCCCACTACCTGTGCTAAAGAAATATGCTTGAGAATTGGCCATCACATATTGCAATTTCCTCTGAACAGGTCCAAACTTTCCATAGAAACTGGAGTATAACACCTAGCAAAGAGTAAATTGCTGACAAAATGCAGAAAACAAATAGCTGTAGGAATGTATAAAGAACATATTGGAGGCAGAGTACAAAGTGTTTTCAGGAAATGGAAAGTCTATCTTTAATGCTAGATATTATACCCAAGTCTCTTCTTTAAAAGCTTACATTTTAGTATCACTTTTTGTGTATTTTTGTACTCAAATTCAAATGGATGTGCTACACAATGTAAAAAAAAAAACAACCCAAAAACCAGCAAAACAATGCATTACAGGAGACAAGGAAAAGACTGAGAAATACTTCTTAAGAATTGCTTTCTCTTTTGTGCTGAAGCTGACAGTTTCCGTGAAAGAAGAAAGTCAAGTGTCTAATATGCTTCTGCTCCCAGCAGGCTTTTGACATTGACTTAAAAGGAATTGATATAAATGTAAAACCAAAGAGGAAAAATTAAAATAGAACATCTGATTTACTTTTGCTTTTCACTTGGGCACCTGTTCAAATCTGTTAATGTCAATAGAGTTAGAATGAGACAAAATTGGAGTAATGAATTGTTGTATCTGGTCTCTCAAAGCATAATACATAAGAATTACTCAACAACATAAGTTATTTTCTCTTCAAAAAAATTACTTCTATGGATGTTTCATTACATGTTTTTGATGTTTTGAAGCACAGTTGCCAGATAGACCAGATAGTCTTTCTTTACTGTCAAAAGTATTTGATCTTCAGTTTTGCACACTGATGAAGAAATTGAACCATTGCATTTTGATATCAAAAAATAGTGTGACACAATTCCTTGTCCTCACTGAGAATAGAGGTCTTCATCTACAGCTACTTGTCACTGTCAAATTAGTAACTTTCACAAATAGTAACATGAATTGCAATAATTCATAATAGATCGCTAGCATTAATTAGAAAAAAAAAATGTTCAAGAAAACAGTTCAGTGAATTTGGAAATTAGACAATTGCCATACTGTATTAAAAGAAGTTACTCTCCAAACAGCCTAACAAACAAGAAATCTGACTCAGCTTATCAGAAGTTGTAGTGGCTGGACAAGAGACCTACAGTACAGGAATTTTGATTTTCATATCTGTTCACCGTTGTCTCACCCTTTGCAGAGAATAGTCTCAGAAATATAGAGTAATGGATTCCCTTATATGTCAACAGTCACAGTTTACTTTGTGTCAAATAATTTGTTAAAAAAAATCCCATGACTGTTTCAGCAATACAAGCAGGAGTTCTGGCACAATGAGCTTTGTACAACTGGAATTCTGGAAGAGTACCCTACCCCACAAAAAATGATCAAGAAATGGGGATTACAGCTAACCTCCAAACTAGAGTGCTAAGTAATGTCCAAAAAACAGCAGCTGTAAAAAGCACTTGCAGTCACCATAGATAACCAGCTGAGGATAACTCATACTGTAATGTTAATACATGAAAAAAGCTTAGCACACCTTTGACTGTTTAAAATATTTCTTCACATATATATCTCTCTCTCTCTCTATATATATATATGATTTATGAATGTTTGGATCCCTCTTTTTGTCCTCATTTCACAAAAACACTGAGAAATAAAAAATGGTTGAAATAAACATCATAAATTTTTGTTAGCTTAAAGCATGCCAATTTCAAGTTTATTTTTTCTGGAAATTGGCAGCTTATTTAGACAATAACTGATGCGATGTTATAGACTGCAGCTGCAGTTCAAGTAGTCTAGAAATAGCAAGTAGAGTATTCCTACAGGCATGGGATATTTTCTTGTAGTGGGAACAGTAGAAAATTTCTACCAGTGGAAATTTTTGCAAGTCCCTTTTTTTCTAATTTGGTGCAAAAGGGAGGCTGGGGAAACTTGCTAGTACCAATGACATATTAACACAGATTAGAGCAGCAACTCACTAGTGAATGTTAAATTTGATGTTGGAGTGAACAGGCAAATATTGATATGCCACCACCACCAGTTCTTAACAGAGAATTGGGAATACCACCTTGCACTAGGTTACAGAAACATTGTAACAAGAACAGCTGAAGTAGATCATCAATAATAGTATTATGCAGGTAATTAACCTTTTGTTTTAACCTTAATTTGGAAGCAAATTATTAGGTTAGATGCTATCCATCAAACTGAGGCTTGCTTTAATGTGAAAAAAAATTATAAAGCAGTTTAAAAGGTGCCTGAAAGGCACAGCCCACCAAGATTAAAAACAGACTAAAGTCTATATGTTTGCAGCCAGCTACATCATAATTTTTCACTTAGTTGTGATTTTTGCTTAGAGAAACAAAAAGTCCTATTTTCAGGCTGAGTGGTCGAAATCATCAAGTAGTCAATACTATCTCTCCTACCCTCTCTCAGACCTTGTAAATGCTTTCTTAAAACGTAACATGTACTTTATCTTTCTGCCCTAGTGTATAACAGAAACTATTCTTCAAATACCCCATATTCTTCTCCACAATGTATTTTTCCTATGCTAAGCATTCATGTATTTCCCAAAGAAAAATGCTGGATTCCTCTTCACAAATGCTGTAGAATTTAAAATACAACACCATATCACAGTGCCAGAGAGGTTTCCTGCTTAAGAATCCTTTGGTGCATGCTGTTTGCTAATCAGTGTGTCATAAAACACTGTTAAACAACACTATCATAGGTTGCTAAGGTGGAGGTCTAGAGCTCTGCTCAGATACTGATATGCAATTGTTAAAAGGCAAAGCTGTCAATTCATACAGCAACAGACTAAAATATTATTTTTGTGCTATCAACAAGAACATTCATTGGTAAAACCAGATCAAATATGAAATCACATTTACAAAACCTATTAAATTCTTTTAGCAAAGCTGTATGAATCCAGTGATTTTCTAAGCAATAAACAGTAATTCAGGTTTTTAAGGAACTTTGATTAAGGAAGGAAAAGGATGATCTTGCTTCCTTTTGGTGCTGCTTAACTACCATTCCTGTAAATCTCTGCTGGATTCCTATAAACAGAAGCAATACCTTAAGCTGCAATTATCAGACAGATGCACACTCAAGTAAAAGACACAGCACCTTGCTATTAAAAATTACAAATATATATATATATATATATATATATATATAAAATATCTCACATTTGTGTCTTTATTCATTACATATTGTAACTAATTCTAAAAATACATAACTTTGGAAAGAAATCTTTGAATTAAACAGGGAATGAGGAATTGTCACTTTACAGAACCATCTGTAGATTTTCGATAGCATTGAGTACTCATTGATGTCAGGTGCCTGGTATAACATGAAGAATTTTAGCAAATGTATACACATTCTTACTCAAATACAGCCACTACTGAAATGCATTTTAAGTTTAATTCTTTTAATTTTTACTCCAAATAAAAATAATCTTTTATATAATTGATATCCACTGCCTTTCAGCAAAACCTTGCTTTTGAACAGGGTTCCCAACAGAGCTGTTTAGGGAAAATGAATTGAAGCAAGCAGTGTTACCTTTACCATGCTGCTATTTGACATCTATCCTCATCTGTCATTTTTCCTTCAATCCTCACAACATAAAAAGGATGTAAAACTAACAGCATCCAAAGGAGGGTAATAAGATGGTGGAGAGGGGCCTGGAAGCAGAACTATATGAGGACCAGCTGAGATCGCTTGGTCTTTTCAGCCTGGAGAGGAGGACACTTCTCCACGGGGGAAACTTCCCTTCAGTTACAACTTCCTTGTGAGGAGCAGAGGAGAGGCAGGCACTGATCTCTTCTCTGTGGTGACCAGTGACAAGATCTGAGGGAATGGCTTGAAGCTGTGTCAGGAGAGGTTTAGGCTGAATGTCAGGAAAATTTTCTTCCCCCAGAGGGTGTTTGGGCACTGGAACATGGTCCCTAGAGAAGGGGTCACAGCAGCAAGCCTGACAGAGTTAAAGAAATGTTTGGACAATGCTCTCAGGAGCATGGTGTGTCTACTGATGTTCTTGTACGTGGCCAGAAGTGGTACTTCAATGCCCCTAGTGGGTGTCTTCCATCTTAGGATATACAATCATTCTATGAGTCTATAAAAATCCAGGAACTTAAAAATATTAATTATTAATATGTATTATTTAATTAATAATTATTTAATATGAATCTATTAATAGATTTGGCCTAGACTAAAGAGTTGCTGTTCATTGTACAGCTCAAGAAATGCTTATCAGTATTTTTAAAACAAGACAGCAATATTGGTCGTTATTTATTCTAAGAATTCATATAGAGCTCTTAGGAAGTAGTAGTCTACTATAAGGTTCGTCTTTGTTTCCTCTTTTCCAGGCTGAGCAAGCCAAGTGATCTCACACTTTCCTCATACATCTTCCCTTCTAGAACTCTTTATAATCTTTGTAGCCCTCCTTTACTCAAGGTAAGTCTGCACCAGCACAAGAAAAGCAGGACCATCCCCTCCTTTGATAAGCTTTTTAAGTTAGCTGACAAAGGAAGACTCCTGTCACAGCATTTACAAAAGGGCCAGTGTTCCTGCAATTGTCTCTAAGAGCTTCTGCTTCCCAGAGCTAAGTATTTCTACCGGGGTAAAAAGAAATAAATCTTAAAATAAATTCCATCTAGGGGGATGTGGGCATTTCTTTATAACTACAATGCAGATTCACTGCATCTCCACACTACTATTCTCAGGATAATGGAAAAATATTTTTGAAATAAAACCCAAAAAAATAGAAGTGCTATTCTACTGAACTGAATATTTCAAGTTATTCAGAAAAAAGTTTAAGAGGCAAGAATGAACACAGCTGCACTAGGATGAATATACCTCTGCAAACAATATTTAAACTTCTACTTCCAATGTCTGATAAGAACGTCAACAACATAGTAACACTCTTCAGCAAAAAATATATTTCATTTTCAAAATACGATGTCTCAACATACAGTAATTGAAATTTTTATGTGAAAGTTTTAGCTTATCCAATATATCTTGCGAGATTTTCTACTAAAATATTGCTCATAAAAGTCAAAAAGTCAGATGTCACTAGATTGTATTATAAAATCTAATTTATTTTAAATAATTTATATTGCTATTCCTTAGAGTTTAAATAGTGAGGTTCGAAAAATTTATTTTCCATTCTGCTTTCTCTTTTTTTGATCTTGTTGTTGAAATAGGATTTCTACTAGTGGAATTAACATATTTTTCTGAGCAGAAAAGGTAAAATGTTCTATATGAGGAAATACTTTGGGAGTTTGGTTGTTTTTCATCATCTGTACAATGGACCAGGTTAAGAAACATGCTTTTCTTTTCATCCAAGACATGAAAAGAATGCAAATTATGTATTTTTCATGTAAACTAAAGATTTCCTTTTTATTTTTTCTTTCATTTCAAACCAAATGTAAGTGAATCAAGAAAAAATTCTTTGAAAAAATTCTGGAGTCTAGAGGAAACATTTTTTTACTTTTGAACAACTTACTGAATTGTAAATCACTTTTTTGAAAATAGCTTTCTTCAGTCACAGAGTCTAGTGTGAAAATAAAGCCTTATGACACAATCTTTCAGTCTCACGTTTGTTTCTGAAGAAATACTCATATCACTTCACATCCTGGCAATACATTTCCTTACCAAAGAGCAAGAAAGCAATTCTTATTCTTGACTGTGTTTGAGATGTCTCAATTAAAAAAAAATGAGCTGGCTAGCCTCCTGAAGTGAATGAATATCACCAGCATTTCCTCTCTTCCATTCATTAGTATCTAGAGCCGCTCCACTTACACAGAGAACTAAAGAAATCTTGTGAAAATTGTCCATGGGAGGATTCTTGAAAGAGCTTTTAAGCTAGCATCCAGGCTTAAGACAGAGAAAGTAAGCCACACCACCCATTCCAAAATCTTGCTGGTCATCTTGCCACATTGTTTTCCTAAATTGAGATTTTATTATTTTTATTGCTGTTCCTAAGGCAGGAAGAAAACTTTTAATTATATCATAAATTTGTTTGTATTTCTTGGTGTTGAAATTTTACATTATACTGCTCAGATGCTCCTACTGCAATTAAGCATCATGTGATCTGCATGATATCATAAAATAATGAGATCATATGTCCTATACATCACAGAGGACTTTACAATGCCCTCATGCTGTTTTGCAGCAGCCATTATGCTGACTGCTTATTAGCTTTGCACAGCAAAGTCTCAAACAAAACAAAGGATGCATTTACTCACCAATTTCACTAATACAATTATTTGTGGGACAAAAATGCTACTCTGAAGAAAACAGCTTAAAGAATATTTTCTTTATTTATTTGTTCTGATGATTTAGACAGAAGAAATCACAGCAATATCCTTCTTATGTTGATTTGAAAAGTGAAAGAATAGGATTTATAGATTTATATTTTCAGTTAGAGAACAGAGACAATCAGATTTTTCTAAGGCGTAGCTAAACTGATAGGTAAATTTGAAAAAAAAAAGCCTAGTACTTGTATATTTGTAGTATACCTGTATGGAGTAGTGACAAAGTAAATATTTTGTGTTTATTGTATTGATAATAGGACATATACAAGATTTGACTATAGGACTCATTCAGAACGTTAGAACACTATAGCCATCTTTTTGGTTTAAGTCACATTTCCATGTCTGAGTTAAGGGTACCAAGTTTTAGAGGAAAGTTTAGTATGTTTCATTTGGGACTCCAGATATTGGTAGTACATTGCTACATCCAGTAGCAATTGCATTATCAGAAATATTCTCTACCGAAAGATTTTCAAAATTGTGTGGACTAGTTAGTATGGATGCAATGTTTTCTCCTGAAAGTGATGTCTAACAGCATTTAAATGTTCTAGGATATCCAGCATCAGAAGAATCTTCCAGCATTGCATTATTAATCTTCCAAAGGTCATGTACCTTGACTACTGTACTCTTGTCTCAAATACCCTGATATATATAAAAATTGATCCAAGCTACATTTTGATGAACTGAACTGAATCTAAATTACACCATAAAATATTCCAAATGAGCATGAAGTGGTGAAGTAAAAATATTTAAATAGATCAAAAATATTATTTATTTCAGAAAGGTTTGTCAAAAAAGAATTACTTTTTTGCCATCAAAATATATTGCATTATAAATCAGTTTTCTGTCTTTACTCTTCCATCAAGATACCAAAATTAAGTGCACATTTTTGTAGGCTGGAGGGGCATATTTGGATGGAACTACTGACTGTATTGGACCTCTATTGCAATAATGCAGCAGGCAAAATAGAAGGGAGCAAGTCATAGGATAAAACTGTAAGCCAGAGGCTTTATAGATCATGAGAGATCATTTCTTGTGAATGTTATTGTTAAGATGTATTGTTTGTATTCTCTTATATGCAAAATGTATCATTTTTTAATATCAAATCTGCTTTTCCATTAGAAAATCTGTAATCTTGATGCAATTTTTTGAAATTCATTGAAAATTTTCCTTTAGAGTAATGTCATATGGAAATACACAGCTGTATAGGATTTTATTTCTATGTGACTCTGGCATCCAAATTTACAGCATAAATTCTCTTTTATTTGCAGGCTTCAAAGAAAGAAAATATTCCTCGTAGAATGGCCTATAATGGGTTTGGGTTAGCATTTTCCCCCTGATAATAAAAGAAAACAGAAAAGATAAAGGAAGAATGACTGTTTCAAGTTTTTAGTTAAACTTTGCAGAATCTAAAGCATCATATTCCAAAGCTAGCTTCTTTGTCCTGACCCAAACAATGTTACATTTTTAAATTCCTGAGCAAATCTCAGCTATCCCAGAAAGGAACTTTACTACTATTTTTTCAACATGTGATATCCCTTATCTCAGAGAAAAAAACATGATCTGTTATTAACTCCAATCTAGAAGCTTTCCCCATTCATCTTTTCATTGAATGTCTGAGATTTTGGGGGGATGGGGAGGGGAGGAAGAAAAAAAAAGTTTTATCAGGGATTGAAAGATATTATTGAACATTTTGTAACTTCCATTTATGTTGTAAGAATACATCAATCTATAGTCACTCCAACCACTATATTTTACATATATTTGACATTCTAATTCTTGCTTTTGCCAGTTATTTTGCCTTCATGAACATCTCAGTAGAAAACATACAATAATCAATTATCTGTTTCATCCATCAGTTTCACATCTTGGTTATTTTGAACAAATATTCCAAACAAAGATATAAATCCAGTTAGATTTTTATAGAATCCTAGATCATTAGTTTGTAAAAGACCTTTAGGATCCATGAGTCAGCTGTAAGCCTAATACAACCTACATGCCACATGTGTGTGTCCTTTATGTACCTCCAGGGATGGTAATTGAATCACTTCCCTGAGCAACCATTTCCAATGCTCAATAATGTTTTGGTGTTAAGAAATTCAGGTTTCCCTAATAGTATGAACATAAACAGAAATCAATTCTGATTTTTTTTTCTATTCATTGTATGGTCTTGCAATTACTTTTACCAGGCCAATTCAACATACTTAAATGTTCATATCTAACAAATGAGGATCAGAACGGCTTGTTGTCAAGAAAATGCTTTAAGATTTTGAGGAAAAAAATGCAGTTTTCATGACAATATGTTTTCTTCTAGAAATAATTCTTCTGACTACCTAAGTTTTCTGCTGCACTAGTTTTTATGAACAACCAATTTAGAACTCAGACTCTTGTTGGCTAGAAAAGGTTTAGGGAAACACAAGAATGATGTAGACATAGGATTTTTTCTTTTTTGTTATTTCAGCCTTGTGTTCTATTATGAATAAGACTTAGAGGAAAACAGTGAATTTCTTATAAATCAGAAATTGTGTACAACAAAAACAACTGAGCAGGAATGAAAGGTAGAGGGTTAAGAAAATGGTGCATTAAATAAAAAGGATAGAAGATACTGAGGGAGCAGGCCATGGCTGACCACTCTTAGTGACACAATAAATCACAGCTTTTGTTCAACCTTTCCTCATGCACAGGTTGCCCAGGTCCTTTTCCATTAGGCTGCTTTGCTGCTGAAAAACTCTCAGCATATTCTGATGCCTGTGGTTGCTCTTCCACAGGTGTATGACTTTGCATTTCTCTTTATTGAACTTCTTACTGTTTCAATTAACCTGTTTCTTCAGCCTGTCCTGGCTCCCCTGGATGATGACACACCCACCTGATGTATCAGCCTCTCCTTCCTGCTTTCAATCCTGTACCAATTGCTGTGGGTGCACTCTGATCCATCATGTGGCTCAATAATGAAGAGTTCCAAGAAACTGGCCCCAATACCCAGCCAATGGTTTCATCACTGTAGGCCAGTTTTCAACTGGACTGCTTGACACTTTTTACAAGCCTTAACTCTGGTCAGTTCAGCCAGTTTCAAGTCCATTTTACTATCCCAAATTTCGTCTGATTGTCTATGAAGATTTTTTGGGGAAAAATTGTTAATTGGTTCAGCACAGCTTACCCTCTATGATCATGGCTCCCAGTTATCTTATTAAGCTGGGAAATAATATTTCCACAAAAGTAGATTGAAAAGGCAGCTCATCCTTTCAGTTTTGTCTTTGTATTTATTTAAAATGAGAAAAATTCTTTATTTTTTATCCCTACTACAAATAACATTTTAATCTAAAACTTTAAGTCTAAGAAATGCACTTTTATACATACAAGATAAATATTTCAATCCCAAAGCTATTGCTTTAGAAAGGGTAGCTGACTGAAAAAGATGTGGGGAGTGGAATATTACTACATATTACAGTTACTGCCGAGATAATATAGAAAATTATGGCTAAGTGCATTCTAGAAGGAAAAAACTGAAATTTGGAAAAAGCTGAGACTATACAATATGGAGTACACATCATATTGGGGGGTTATGTTTGTTTCAAGGTATCTATTTCAGCCAAGGTGCTGCAATTATAGCTGTGATTCTGCACAGACAATAAACGAAGAATTCAGTTTTGCTTTTGTAATTATCATTTCATGTCTAGGCCACAACAGACTTCTAAAGTCTAGATATTGTTTCTGGAATCTATCATGTTTTGTGAATTTTAAATGAAAACAGGTATAATCAGAAAATTACAGTACTTCCCTTCACTCTGCTCTGTCCCACATCTTCTTGACTGAGCAAAAGTAATCTGCATTCAAACACTTAATCTGAAAGAAAATTGACAAAAATTTCAAGGCCTTTACAGTTATGGAGACAGAAACCCACACATGTTGACTTAAGACTTGAGCTTTAAGCTACTCTATTTCCAGTCCTCCAATTCTAGTTTACTTTTCTTGTGCTTGATTTCATTATCCACATTACTGACTTCCTGCAAATATATTTGAGAAACTGAAAAGATACTTGAAATTGAAATGTATTTACCTTGTTACAAGCCCTAGGACATGGCTTTGACTCAAAGGATAGAGTGGACATTTTGAAACGAAAACACAAAGTTTCTAAGCACTCACTACCTATCACACTTATCCAATAAAAAACCAAATAATGTTCTGGCTGCTGACTGCTGTTCTGAACTGTTGACATTGGCTGGCTATTGACCTAAAATATTCTCTTCTACCTGACTTCCTTATCTTTATGATAAAAATTTTAAAAATATCTTACAATTTGTATACTGTTTCAACATCAATGTTGTTAAATAAAAATTAAATACTTGATGGAATATGATTGCCCAGTTCAGAAAAGAAAACTTTATGGTACCACAGATTGAACCAGAAAACTAAAACAATAACATAAGCATCAAAAATGTTTAATAGCATTAGTGACAAATACATATACATACCCTACAGAGAGTTCCTTAAAAAATCAAAGGCACAAGTCCAGGAAATGTAATTTTGTGACATTCACCTGGATGAGCTAGAGATCAGATTGTGTGCATAGCGAAAATAAAATAATCCAAATTCAATTCCCAGAGGAAAAGAAAGAAAAAGTATTTTCTTTTTTTTTAGCTTCAGTCACTATGATCTCTTCCCTGACTGATACCTGAAAAAAATTAAAAGGTAGTTGAACAGAAGAAATTTATTTTCAAAGAACAACAGGTTTCTCAAGACCTACATATCAGAGAAAGAATTTAAGAAATGTTCTTAAAAAAACCCTGGTAGATTTAAATTTCTGGTTTGTTTGAGATACTGGGATTTTTTTATTCTCCGTCTGGCTTTACATGAAGACTATCGAGTCCATTTCTCACTTTCTAAGATGAAGATTTCATGAGAAATGCATTCTTCTGAGTATAATTTTTCAAGCATCAAGCATGTAAGTGAGTAATCTTACTACTTGGTATCATGCAGCTTTAGCAAGCCTCATACGCATTTAACTAAGAAAGGACACCAGTTTCTTGCTATTCAAAACTGTAGAAATCAGTTTTCTGTGATCAACACATGTTCCATCAAGTGCCAAGCTACCAGTGGCCTACAGATGAGTTATCTTTTTTGCTCTGTTATATCAGTCACAGTAATTTCAAGCCTGGCTAATACAGTCACAAATGACATCAGAAAAAGTCCTTTCCCATCTAGTACTGCAGAGGATAGTATAGAAAGGAAGCACCCCAGAACACTTCATTTTCTATCGCATCAGGTAGTTTGAACAATTTAAGCATATCCTGTGTTCCTAGTACATCCTCAGGAAGACTAGCATCAGAAATATCTTGCAGTGAACCATGTAATAAATGGTATGAAAAAAGCAGGATGGAAGACCAAGGTAAAATAACTCTCCTATGCTGTTGTAAATACATCCCAATGACCCACTATTATGGTCTCCAAGCATATTGTTTTATACACCCTAGCCCCCCAAGCACAGCATCTTTGTCTATGATGTCAACCTAAACAGAAATGCCACAGGAATTTTAATAGTTTATCATAAGCTGAACTAAATAAGGCCTCTTCAAACAACAGATTTTAAAGATTTTAAAAAGTACGCAGAAAATCATTGCAGCATCTGCAATCTAATAGCAGATATTTTAAAATTAGAGACTGCAATCAAATTAATATTCCTATAAACAAGAGTTTAAAGTGGTATTTAATATAATTAAGATAAATGCAGGGGTGGAAACAACAGCCATTTTTTGAGAGCTATTTATTAAGCTGCTTCAGGAAAATATGTGCTCCCACTGACTCACTCTAATATCATATTTTCTTCATTTCTCCTTTTCCCAACTCCCACCTGCCTGACTGCATGCTGTCAGTTTCTGTACTATTTTTCCATTCTGTGCAGGACAAAAGATACACAAATGTGTCTGTCTTTCATTCTGGTGTTATGTAATGCTACATAATGCTATTTAATGGGCAGAAGGTTCTGTGGTAATTCAACTATTCCTGTGAAATTTGGCAGTTCAGCTATTTTTCTTACCTCCAAAATCTGAAATTCTATTATTCATAGAATTATTTATGTCGGAAAGGACCCTGAGTATCCAACCATTATCCTGAGGGTTCCAAGTATACCACTAAACATTGTTCCCCATCTCCATTGTTTTTTTCTAAATACATCCAGGTATTTAAAGCTACTTCATTGGTCAGCCTGTTCCAACCCCTGACCAGCCTTTCAGTGAAGAAATTTTTCTTAATATCCAAACTACACTTCACCAGATGTAACTTGAGACAACTTCCACTTGTCTTTAAATTAGTTACGAGGGAGAAAGGACCAACACTCATCTTGCTACAAACTCACTTAAGGTAGCTGAAGTGGAAGAAGATATTCTGACAGCCTCCTTTTCCCAGGCTAAACACCCCCAGCTCCTTCAGCCACTTCTCATAAGACATATGCTCCAGACCTTTTACCAGTTTTGTTGTGTATCAGCTCTGCATGATTTGCGCTCTCCAAATAAGACAATTTAAAATCCATAGGCACAAAACTATAAAATGCCTGAAGAGTTTAAAGTATGCATGTTTCCTTTAGTATTTTACATTTTACCTTTGGCTTCATTGTTTAAACCCTGTTGAAGCCACTAGAAGTGAATTTATTCATAATATGCATGAAACTCACCAATATCCAGTTTAATTTCAATACCTGCCTTTTACCTTTTCAAAATGAATAAAAAATACTTGTATATACAGGTTTGATACACGTGTGTCTTATACAAACTTTACAGTTCTGAGAGTATGTAGCAAAGCCTCTCCTCAGACATGTGTAACAGGTCAGTGTCCTTTCCATACCCTTTTATAAAAATCATCTTGCAACTTCTATTACTTGAAAAAAATCAGCACTGCAGAAACTTTTACAAAAAGCTCTCATCTGTCTCATAGAATGGCCAGCAAATCCCAGATATTTTCAATGAAATTTCTTATGGTGAAGATAAATTTACAAGTCAATATTAGACAAAAGCAACCCCAAATCCTACCATAAGGTGCTACAGGAAAGAAAAGGAATAAAACATCAGAAAGCTAACCTTCTTTTTACATCTTCTCATACGAAGCATAAAACTGTTTTACTTACCAAAGACACAACAGGGGAGAGAAGAAGGAATAAAACATATGGAATCATGATTTTGTTGTCCCATAAACATTACTCATGAAGACCTGCACCATTTTTGTTTCTTTCAGAGAGTTTCTTTGTCAATTTACAGTAAGAAATGTGTGTGGGATATTACAGGACATTTAAAAAACACCTTCTGTCAGTGACAGTAGACAATAGAGAGGATAAAACATTCAGATATTTGAGCTAGAAGTGACTTGATGGAAAGAAGACATGAAGTTACCAATAAGGTAATTGGATGTTAGAAAAGCACTTGTGCACATTCAGTATCTACCAGTTACATTACAACAATTTCTTCTAGACTTATGCCTGATTACAAGCTTTGCTTAAGTCATTGTGTATAAACATTCAAAAATGTGTAATATAAATAATACAAGTGTAAGTATTTATAATCTATATAATTACATTATATATATAAAATCATTCATTTTACCTATGGTTGAATTATGACATAATCAGGTTCTTATTAAGCAAGTTATAGACTTCCTTTTCCCTCCATATACCAAACTCTTTGTCTAACTTTAAATCTGAGTTTAAAAATTGTAAATATGTAGCTTAGCTATTCACCAAACTAATCATACCAATATGATAGAGCCTGATATCAGTGTGGGCATATCAGATAAATCTTAGCACTTCCATGTCAATTTTTTGGACCTTAGAAAAAACTGAGAAAACTCAACTGCAGAAAAGAACACCTGCAAACAAACAAACAAACAAACAACTCCCCATTAAACTAAACCAACAAACCAATCAGCCAAAAACAAAAACCTAACAAAAGAACCTGTTTATAAGTATTTGGTGCTTTCATATCTCAGTTTCTAAGTTCTACTTTTAATCACTTAGAAAACAAATTACTAATGTAAACCTCTTTGTACATCCATGTAGTTTAAACAGGTGCACATTTCCAAATCATAAGAATTACACCAGTAATGTACAAAGCCTGAAATCTCTTTTTGAAAGGAAATATTTGGAGCAGTCTCAGATTATATATTTAGTTTGAAAGTCACTTGATTAGTCTTTATCAAGCTGTAGAGTACTTAGATTTTTAATTTCATATATTGTAAAAATATTCCAAGTAGCCACCATTTTAATTAAACATTATGATTTATAGACTATATCAAGCATCTAAATACAGTAATACTGTGGTAGTAACCTTCTGAGAAAAGTACGTTAGTACAATAAATCTGTAACTGTATGGTGTGAAAGTCCAATGGTTTCTTTTGTTCTTTTGAAATCCAAATTGTTTGTGAATAGTAACACAGAATGCCATGAGAAATAGTTTCTAATTATAAAGAGTAATTATGACTGCAAGTCAAAGGAAAACTTATTTGAATTATATCTATTGAAAGACTAATCTGAACCATTATGCAAAGAAAACTTTGAAGTATGTGATTTTTACCTTGAGGGCCAGGTAAGGGAAACCATGGTGGGCTACACTATTGTGTCCTCAAAGTAGGATAGGACAAGTGTACCTTAGAAGATTATTTATTATTTAATTTGATTTCTTTTTTATCCTCTCATTACTATAGGAAATCTGCAGTAATCTCTCAAATCATAATTACAACACGCATCAGAATTTCTAAGTAGCTGTATATCCCATCTGATTACTTCGTATGCATATTATTTATAGCATGCCATATTTTCATTAGACTTGGCATGGCCAGAGCTCACCTTTTTGAAGAGAAACGGGTTTAGGTCTGCTTAATTCTTCATGACGGTTTACTTTTTTATCTTCCTCAGTAGGTGTACAGACCATCTGTGCCTTTGTTACTCTTAAATAGTCCCTTAGAAACTTGAGTGATTTCTGAACATTTCTACTTTAACCTTCAGTCTTCTATTTACATTTTTTGACCCTTTAGCTCAAACCAGAGACATTTAGGCTTCCAAACCCAGTTATTGAAAATCAAGTTGAAAACAGCATCTCTAAATAAATTTCCTCTAGCTGTTAGTTGTTTCGTGAAACTTTGAGCTAGCTTATATCACAGATCTTTCTGAATAGACCCAGTGCCTGCCAAAGTAGGCTCACATGCAGATAAACATCGTCACCAGAGCTTAGATACTGAAATTTCAAAGTGAGACCAAGTAGTAAGTTTTTCTCTCATCGTTTTTCATTTTTATTTCCTTTGTTTGTTTGGCTTCTTTGTTTATTAGTTTGCTTGATTGATTTGAGTGAGAAATAACTTTGTAGAAAGAACTATCTTTACTTCTTTTCTTTTTATGAGTTCATCTCATTGGGAGGTGAAGGGAAAATATATCACCCCAGGATTCCCCAACATACTTTGTATGCAAGGAAAAGGAAACAAAACCCTACAGTAAAGATTTTCTTTTCATTCCCCACCTCATTTCCTTGCAGAAGAGCAAATCGGCATTACGCTGAAAGAGAGAATGGGATTGAATTGTAAGTAAATCTGAAGGCAGAATGTGTGTTTTTCCTTACACAGCTATAAGGGTGAAGTGAGTAGGTCTGTGCTAGAGCTCATAGTTTTGTTTAATATAATAGAAAACCAGAAAAAGAAATACGGGAGACAAAGTATTATGACAGCATGTTTTTATTAAGCTACCGGACACACTTCTAGACATGCTGTTTCCCTGGAATCTTGAATCAAGATAGCAATATCAGAGGCAACTAACTAAAAGAGAAGTACTGGAAACATGCATTCCAGCCTTTACAGGATGCCTCTGTTAGAATTAATTTTATTGTAACCATAACCAAGACTCATCCTTAAATATTTGTCTTTAAATTTTACTAACGTATTGTCTCTTTCTGGTAAATACATTGACAATTTTATTTGATTTCATATAGTGTCCTTTGCCTGAAAAATCTTATTTCACAGAATCATAAAATCATTTATGTTAGGAAAGGCCTCCACCAATGAGTCCAACCTTTGACTGATCACCACCATGGCAATTACCCCATAGCACTAAGTGCTATGTCCTGTCATTTCTTGAACACCTCCAGATCTGCTGACTCCTCCACCTCCCAGGGCAGCCAATGCTTCCAATGCTAGACAACCCCTTCCATGTCCTGGACAATACCTGGACTTTCCCTTGTACACCTTGAGGCCATGTCCTCTTCTCCTGCCACTGGCTGCCTGGGAGAAGAGACCAATCCCCACTTGGCTACATCCTTCTTTCAGGGAGTTGTAGAGAGTGATAAGGTCACCTCTGAATCTCCTTTTCTCCAGGCTAAGCTAACCCAGTTCCCTCAGCTGCTTCTTATAGGACTTGCTCTCTAGAGGTTTTCCAGCTTTGTTGCTCTTCTCTGGACTTGCTCCATCACCTCAATGTCTTTGTTGTCATGAGGGGCCCTGAACTGGATGTGTGGCTTTGAGTTTCATCACCTGTGGCTATGAAAGCATGAAGTGGATTAATTATACATCTTTGAAGATCTGTCTTTGCCTTGATGGGAAGAAGAATTTAATAGTTATTGTGCAGGGTACTATGTCATCAATAAGAAAAACAAAATTGTAATATTACAAATATTGCATAACTAAATAGAAAATATTACTGTTACTTATTTACCTGAGGTTGTGTAGCTTTTTTCCTGAGTCTTTTTGAAGTATAGACCAAATTAAAAGTATTAAGTCTTTGTAGGGTAGACAGAAAGAAAGATCTTTCTACTGTAAGACTCTGAAGCATCTAATCTTCTGGGAAAAAGTGTTATTTTCTTGTTACTGTTACTTCCTGTTAGGTGTCCCTTATCATGACTGAGAGTGATAATATCAATGTAATGAATTTATTTATGTAGAATTTCTCTGCTGAAGATAAATGGACATTCAGTATGTAGTGGGTTTTTTGTTCTACTGTGACAGCGCAAAAATTAACTGTGTTTCTGGTTCTATGGTGGCACTTTTCAGTCACTGTTTTTATGGCTGTAAAACTTCTGCTTCTTCAAAGAAGCTTGAGATAGAGAGAGGGAATAAAATTCACAGATATTAAGTTGCCACGGCACAGAGTAGAAGTCTGTAGCTACTGGGGATAGACACATTCTTCAGAATTGGGTAGAGAAAATATTAGCAGTTTCCCCAGAGTCATGTCCATGAGAGATTGGGAAAGATATGTCCTATGCTGTGACCCAAAGTAACCTTTCCATCCGTCCGATAGCTTCAACCCTCTCTCTGTTTGGGGAAGATCTGTACATCTTCTCCTTTTCTCCTACATATGGACTTCTTCTGTGTCCAGGATTCATCTGGGGATCAACTTTAAAAACTGGCAACTCACAAACTGTGGTAGTTTCAATAAATCTTCCAGAAAAATTTTTAACACCAATAGCTAAATGTGGGATGTCTTAACAAAGCATAAGGAAATTCAATTGTATTAAATATTCTTCTGTTTTAAAACAGAAGGACAATGTTACTCATCGCACTACAAGTGGAATGAAAAAGAGAACTGCACTCAGATAGCAATTCTGAAGACAAAATATGTTTTTTCGGTGGGATTTTATAAAAACATGCTTTTAATTATGAATATGCATATATTACAGAGACTGTGTGAAGTACTACATAATATATAGTATTCTATAATATTCACCAACAGACAGAAGGAGATCATCTTGGAAGTGGATGAGGGGGAGGCAGAGGGAATAGAAATACTTTTTGTGCTTGTAGCCATGGGCCAATCCTCTCCTGACCTTTCTCACCTTACTGGGTGATCTTATACAATAAATATGAGGCTTTAGAACTTGAGGACCAGGCATGAGATTATGTGTACAAAGGTACACCAAGGTTGGAGGAATTGCCTAAAATGAGTCAGTCTATCATCCCACCATCACAACCACCTCAGTTAAGAGGAGAAATAAGGATAGTTGTAACTGTTAACTCCTTTCCAATGGGAATAGAGGGCCCTACATGGTGGATCACTCAACACAAATTACAGAAAGGCCTGCTGCCTGGCTGGGATCAAGGTGAGACACTTTCCATCACATTTGAAAAGTCATGGAGGTCAGGAAAAATCTGCGGTAAGTTGAAATGGGAAACATCACTTATTTTCAGAAAAGGGAACAGAATAATACATGGGCAACTACAGACTGATGAACCTCACCTCATGAGAAGATCATGAAGCAGGTTCTCACAGAAACAATGTTAAGACCATACAAGTCAAGGAGGTGATACAGCTATCATGGCTTCACAAAGGGCAAATTGTGTCTGACCAGTATTGTGGCCGTCTATGATGGAATGACTTCAAAAGTCAACAAGAAAAGACCAATCATTATCTACATCCTACCTAGACTACTGTCAGGCTTTTGACATGGTCCTAATAAGACATCCTTACCTTCAAACTACAGAAACATAGATTTGAAGGTTTGGCTATTTAATGGATAAGAAATTGGATGGATGGGCTTTTAGGACTTTAGAGGCTAGGAAAGGAAGAAAGAAAAAGAATGACAGAAAAAAAAGTGGCATTTTGCAGGGGTAAAATAAACTTGGTGTGTTAGCTGGAACATTAGGATGAGTGCACGATGCATCCAAAGAAGCTGATGAAAAGGGCAACACAGCTGGGAAAGGGCCTGGAGCACAAGCCTTATCAGGAGCAACTGAGGAAACTGGGGTAGTTAAACCCAGAGGAAAAAAAAGGCTGAGGAAACTCTTTATTGTGCTCTACAGCTACCTGAAAGGAGATTTTTGCAAGGTGAAGGATCGATATCTTCTCCCACATAACATAATAGGACAAGAGGAAATTATCTCAAGTTGAAAGGCCTTCATCCATCCATCATTCTCCCATCTTTTTAAACTACTCTTAAAGGAAGAATATAAATTGGAGGAGTGTGTTTGTAATTCTGACATTTTTAACAAGCCAACCATGAATTTTTACTCGAATTATCTTTCATCATCCAAAGATATATCACAAAAAGTGATGTGTCCATCACTCTCAAAGCTGCAACTGCTAATCTGTTGAAAATTTAGTACAGATCAGTTATGCTTAATGACTTTCCTTTCATTCCTATGTATAAATATATTGGATGAATTTTGCATATTTCCAGGTTTTCCTTCAAGAGAAGGCAAGTGGTATTCTTTCAACCCCTTTTTTCTTTCATTGCATCATCATTAGTTAACTTATTTGATGTTGTTTAATTAACAGCTTCTGATTCTTCTATGGCAAGGAGTCTCTTTGTAGCAAGAGACATACACTAAATTGCAATCTTTCCAGAAAATCTCATTACTTCCACAGAATGTTCAACATTGAATTCTACGCTTACATAAATGACCTTCTTTTTCAGTTCAGTCAAACATGAAGCAAAAAAGCCTAATCTCAAGGCTACTGAATATTTATATTATGTTAACAATAACCTCTTTGAAATCCATTAATTTATTTGTTAGATAATTCTCTTCATTTGTTGCAGAAGGGTTCTCAGCTATCTCTGGTGAGCTAATCATTGCCTGTGACTATTATAAATAACTTCTCAAACATCAAAGAGACAGAATTACAAAAAGATTAAAAAATCGCCTAAATTTCTGGAAAGGCTTGTTGTCCAACGTGTTTATGTGTGTCCTGGTTTAGGGCAAATTTGAGAGGAAACTTCCAAAGGGGTCCCTCTAGAAAGCCCCTCCCCCAACTGGTTCAGGAAAATATTTCCTTGGAGAAAAGTGGAAAAAACTGTTTTGCTAACAAGCAAAATATTCACAAACATAAAAAATTAATATTATGAAAAAATAAAATATCTCGCTGTTCTGAAGAGA
Organism: Cettia cetti; assembly: GCA_013401135.1. NCBI lineage: Eukaryota > Metazoa > Chordata > Aves > Passeriformes > Sylviidae > Cettia > Cettia cetti. The sequence continues at coordinate 9,350 of VZUI01037208.1, read as the reverse complement.
TGGCAAATTCAGGAAGTCCTTGTCATGGGAGGTACCTCGGCTTGCTCAGTCTCCCATCAGTCCCTTTGGCACTGGGATGCAGCGTCCCAGGCCCTGGCAGGCCACAGCTGTGAGCTCCCCATGTTTTTCTGTATTTTCTGTCCTGAGCAAGGCAAATCAGTTCCAAGAAAAAGAAAAGCCACACTCCAGGGAACTTGTCTGCCTCAGCTAGCTAAAATCTAACTAAAAGCAAAGGAGAGCTCTCTCCTTACTCTCTGTACTACAGACAACACAGTCTGTGAGAAGCAATGCAGGGGAGAATGTGAAGTTTCTGAAAACTGCTCGCTTTTTCCCTTCCTCCCTTCTCTCTTGGAACCATTCTTAATGGTGCAGAACTTAATATCCAGCATAAACAGAACAGATGATTGGGGATACAAGTATCAAAAAGTCACCCTAGGACAATGTAGCACACAAATTCACCATTTTATCGGGAGTGCTTTATAGCTTTACCTAAGAAGAATGGAATTGTGTCATAAGGAGATCATTTATTGTTAACTAATGGTAAAGATATACCAAAAATTACTATCAAATTATTTTAGCTTTTAGAATACAAAACATAACAAATAAAGTGTCATCTTTTATCTAAGTCAACATAGCTTGCCTTGTCTTGTGATAAAAATGACTTTATTCAAGGCTTTGGATGAGAAAATCCTGCCTGTTTTTGTCCTCCTTCTCAGGAGTACTTCTTTCTGTAGTTCTTGGATTTTTATCTCTAAAAACATCATTATTTTCTTTTCAGAAATGTTTACCACTTTAGACCATAAATTAGTCCACTACAGAAAGCATCCTTCACAAAGAATGAGTCCTACCCATTTTAAGCCTCTGTGATGTTTTGAAAAATCTGTTAAATGTGGAAAGATAGAGGACTGCTTAGGGCAGACAGTTGATAATCAGGAAAGGAGTCAGTCACTTTAAACAGGTTAAATTAATCCCATCTTTCAACTTCTTCAGATAAAATCTTTTGGATTAACTATTCCCCAAACACACAAAATTTCTTTAAAAAATTCCATTTGGACTCTTATGACTCTAATAGGTCGTCTTAAGGACTTAAATAGCACAGTTGCCTGTCTCAAACACTGTTAAAGCCACAGAAGGACTTTGCCATTAAATAAGCACAGAAGGAAGTGAAAGAATGTTGCTATCTCCAGGCCTGTCAGAGGTGAGGCCTGGCTAATATACCCTGAGTAATGCATCCAGGCAAAAATTGTCACTGTGGCAAAATGTGTAAAGAAGAAACTGCTCATAGGCATGTCACTGATCTGACAAAGATCACCCCAAGTTAGAGTAGAAATGACATCTGTGACCACCCATGATCACCAGAGCCTCCCCCCCAGATATAGCTCCATGGTACCTGGAACTTGAACTGAAGGTTAAATCACAGTGATGAGAACTTGAGGGAAGACAGAAGTGGTATTATTGTCTGCGTGTTATCTCAGACTTAGGGGAACTGAGCTAAGCTGAGGGAGAAGAGTGTATCACTGATTATAGACACAAAGAATGCAGAATTTACAGGTTACAAGGAAAGAGAGTTCATAAATTGTGATGAAATCAGCTCTGACTGGAAATTCCGACAGGGGGAGGTTGCAGCCCACCAACTCAAGAAACTCACCAACACAAAAGAAGACTGAGAGTAGGACTAATTAGCATAAGAAACAAGGGAGTCATTTAACCAATAGAATACTACAACTGTGTAGCCAATGAGCATTAATTCTTTTGTTTGGTAAGATGTATAAATAGTGAACAATTTTAAACAACACATAGACAGACCCCCATTGCTGAGAAGCCCAGACCAACTGCATATCATTGATTCCATGGGTGGTGGCTATCTTCTGCTTGGTCTCTCTCTCTCTCTCCCCCACTCTTCTCTCCTCTTTTTTCTACTTCTTTCTATTTCTCCACACCACATTGTTAAATATAATATGTACTTCTGACTTCAGTGTGGTGTCATTTGTATCCTAATTCCATCAGCAGCATCTCTCACTAATTCAAGTTTAATGCTCCTTTTATAACTTTTATATGTAACATATCAATTTTTTCAAATATTCACTGCTTCCCTTTCTTAGGAATAATGCTGTAAATACAAGGTCAAATCTTTCATCTCCAGAGATGGTGTGAGTACTGTAACTGTATCTGTCTCAAAACAGCATGCTGATTCTAAACAGTAACAATACCTAAAAATCTTATATTACATGGCCTTTCTATTTGTCCAGGAGTACCAGACTGTGCTTGTATGCAGGTGAACACAAGTTCAAAGACAACAGAATTATGCAGAAAAGCTTCTGTCACCTGTGTTTTTGACAAGAAAAAATTTGAGTGTAGAGGTTTTCTAAATTTCTGTTGGACATCTTTCAAAAAGGATCAGAATCACAGTTGAGGAAGCAAACTGGATCTGTTTAACAAAACAGGAAAAATACACAGATGGTAAATCATACCCTAAAAGATTTGTTACCTGCTTTGCACTGGCAGATTTCAAAATAACAGAAGGAGCCAAAAGGAAAAATCTAGGACATAGTTACATTTTGTGAAATGAAATCAACAAGAACAAGCGAAAAAAGAAAAGAAGTGAGAGTTAGGTGTATGGAGTAAAGGAAAGCAAAATATACTATTGTTTTAAGGACAACTGCCTTTTTATTTGCTTTCCTAACATATCCAAATTAGACCTGTGGTATAGTCTGAGGTCTCAGTCATCATTTAACATCCTTGAGACCCTTTATTTTTCTCTTTTTTAATAAATAATAAGCACGAACAAAGATATCCTACTTAGAAGCATGAAAAATCTAGCTTTCATATTGAGATGCTGCTTAGTGGCTTTTGTACCAAGGGGCCTCCCAAAATGAGAGGATCTGGAAAAAGTGTGGACAGTGGAAGAGCTGGAAAACCACTATGGAAGCAAGATGTATTCCTGTCAGCTTCAGGAGCTCTCCGCAGAGAAAACATCTAAGCCATTATTGCATCCTACCATTTTCTTCTGCAGCAGTTACCTACTCTATACAAGATACTTACATTAGGATTTGACTGAGGTGAGAACAGGGAGGAAGACAAAAAATTTCTCATTTTCTCACTTACAAAACAGATACATGTACCCTTACAGGTCTTTAAACAATTAGACTGTATATAAACCCATATCATGTTTACTAGAGTTACTGCTTAGATTACCAGAAAAGCCACTATTCTTTAAAATGTTGCATTATTATGGGCAACAAATGTTATAGCTAGAAACAAAACAAAAACAGCACATCACAATTTGTCTTGTAATTTACAGATTTATTTTTATTTTGTTTGCAATTTGGAGTCAAATGAGAAATTAATCAATGCCAGACGGATGTAAATGTTTTCTATATATAATATTCTTGCTCTAATATTCACTTCTATGAATTAATTGATTATAATTAGTGAAAATGTACCAGAAATTTCATTAATTCCATTGCCACACACTTTGAATTTTGGACAGATCATTGGATTTTATTAACCTCCTTCCATCTAATATTGCTATGTAGAACAGGTTCTACAGTTCAGCATATTAAAAGAAAATACCAGGTTCGGCTGGGTACATCTTTCACAAGCCTCTGGATGATAATCACACAAGACTCTTTTCATGGCAACGTTAGTTTTTTAATTAACACTGTAAATCTGATTATTTGCTGACCTCCAAACCAGTTGCCCATTTGCTAATTTATAATACAATTTAAAGATGGACTCATATGCATGAAAATTGCAGGCATTTCTGTTGAGATTTTACACTGTAAAAGGAAGATCTGATAAAAATGTTTGGTTTCAGATTTAAAAATTAGTAGGAAGATTCTGAAATATTAGATAATTTCTTGTTCTGAAATCATAGGTATTTATCTCAAATAATCTTGCACCGTAACTTCTTTTCCTGATTGTCTAGTCTCACATATAAAGAGACAAACTCCTTTTCAGGTTTGGTTTGTCACTGTTTAAAGTGAAGGGGTCGCTATAGGAGGAACTGCATAGGAAACATGGCTACCAATTGATTGACTTCTCTATAGTCATATAAAATTATGTATTCAAGAAACATGGTCTGAATAAACACTAACAGAGTAATAGAGGAAGGAGTTTTCTAAGATATGTTTTACACTTGCTCCAGAGAAATCATAAGAATTAGTACTAGTTGCTTTTTGAAACGCTTATGGATGCATGGATGGAAAAATACAAATCTGTGAGGAAAAAAAGGTTTATAAACCATAGTGTTTAAGAATTGGAACTGCTATAGTAGTGTTACCAAAAGTATTCAAGTGAAAAGAATTTGGGGGTTTAATTACTGACCCAGGTTTCTGCCAATAATAATTGTGCTATTGGCTTGATTTAATAGATAACATCCTATGAAGTTTACTTTTTGTACCTCTGTTGTTATCATTCTCATTCTTTCATGCAAGAGGTAATCTGGAATTTCTCTCATGTTGTCAAAAATTCTCCTTTTTCAATTTTGATTTGTAGCTATTTGAGACCTTTTAGTCCTAATTTTTTTATGACAGTGGTTTTAGTTAGATTTTTGTTTTATTTTCTTTAGAGAGTTCTTGCCTATATCAATATATCTTTAAGGTACACTTGTGGAATCACTGAGTTTGGAAGGTACCTCTGGGGACTACCAAATTTTGGTGAATCAAACATCTGCCAGTTTCTCAGGGTGCTCTTCAGCCTATCCATCTAGGTCATTACTTAAAAAGTGTAGTTGCAATATGTGCTCCTGAGACATACTCCTACTGACTGGTCTTCAGGTGGACTTTTTTGCTTCTGATCACAGTCCCTCATGCCTGATAACTAGATGACTTTGATCTACATCACTGTTCTTTATCTAAACTATACTTTGTTTATAGGGGTGTTTTGGGACACAATCAAATGTCTTTCTGAGGTGAAGATAGACAGCATCTACAGCTCTCTTGCCATCCTCTGAGTTAATGATGTCATTGTAAATGTCTATCAGATTGGTCAAGCATGAATTCTCCTTTGGAAATGCTCTATGCTGACTATTCCAAATCACCATCTTGTCCTTAATAATATTTGGAGATATAATTATATTTGGAAATATTTGGGTTTTTTCTAAAATAAGATGCTCCATCAGCTCCTCACAACTAAAGCAAAGCTTGTTGGCCTGTGATTCTTTGGATTCTCCTTGTTGGCCTACACAAAGAAAGCAAGCAGTGACACTTGTTCTCTTCGCGTCCTTAGAGACCTCCCCCAACCACGATTACATTTCAATTATAATCAAGAGATACCTCACAATGACATGGGACAACTCCCTCAGCACTTGTGCATGCATCCCAGCAGAGCCCACAGATTTTTGTAGCTCCAGTTTGTTTAAATGCCCTCCAACCTGATTGTCTGCCACTAATGGCAAATCTTCCTTGCTTCAGATTTTCCATCTGCTCTCACAGTAGCCTTAGTATTTATAAGGAACAGTGTGACAACTGCAGTGAAGGCAACACTGTGCACCTAGGGATTTTATCTGTTCTTTGTCACCAGAATTTAAAAGAAGCTTAAAAAGCAGAGCTGACCTCATTATTTCTCTTAAGGAAAAAAAAAAAAAAAAAAAAAAAAAAAAAAAAAAAAAAAAAAAAAGAAAAAGAAAAAAAGAAAAAAAAAAAAGAGGCTTTTTATTGTTCTAGGCTTCATCTTGCTTCAGCATTCTGGATATTTTGTCCAAATGCACAACATAACTTTTCCTTATCCTTGGATTTACTCTGCCAGCTAGTGGATCTAATCTTCACCATAAGGACAACCCATTGAAATTGCTTTGTATGAGGTGTATGCCCAATAATTGCATGAACAAGATTATTATGCATGTAGTAGACAAACAGGGTTATTCATGACCCAGCTACCTATTAATCACCTTCAAGACTGAAAAGATTTTGAGGAATACCAGGATAGAACATAGCTCTCCTAAGATATTTCCAGCATGATTGCTTTGGTAAAGATTTTATAAGCTTCAGATATGCAACAGGAAAACTCTAGTGGCCCTGTCTACCTTTATCTTTATGGAGAGCGAAACTGTTGAATTTACTAGTATCATTTAAATGGCAATATTTCTGTAATCAAGACCTTATGGGTTATTTAGATATGTGACTAGCAAATTCTTCAGAGAATCGCCATTTTAAGTAAAGTTAGGCTGATTTATAGGAACTGAGCATCTGGCTTCTATAAATTGCAAGTTGTTTAATTGGAAGGCACTGCATATTTTATGATGAAGAGGACAATTCCCTTTACTGCACCACTTCTGTTACATAAAGAATATTGTTTGGTAAAAGGCTGCAGACAACAGATAACTAAGAAATAAATCCTAGAGAACAAGACAGTTCTGTGTGAATTAATACTAATCCTATTATTTCTAAAAAAACTTAAGTGTAATGGATATCATAATCAGAAAGCAATGAGCTAAATTTGTAGCATTATATTGTGCTGTTCCCTACTTCTTAATGCGCTCATTGGCACAGGCAGAACATTTGTTTCAACATATCAATAGTAAGGAGAAAGTGAGCTTCTTGAAACAATATTCTGAGCTTTTTATGGGTCATGTATAGATTATCATTATTTTTGTATTATCCACACAGAAAATATCCCCCTCAAAAATTATTATCATAAATATAATATTAAATCATTAATAGCATTAAGCATTTTATGAACCCTGTGATGCATTATTTTTTGCAACAAAGGGTTATGTTTTACTGATTAATTTGTAGATCCTTAATGAACAAAAATGTTCATGTTTTTCTCTGAAATAACACTTTCATTTTAAGACTCCTGCCTGCACAGGAGTACTCGCGTTCTAGTCTAATGATGGAAAATTTGCAGGCATCTTTCAGGAGCTATGTATTTTATTTTCAAATATTTTATATTGAAGTAGATAAATTGAGATTTTTTACTGGTATGTGTATTTTTTTACTCTCTGTACCATGAGTAATGAAATAATAAAATCATTTTTCATATTCAAGAGTAACACAATATTGGTATTATTCCTGTGAATCTAATTCTCATTCAAACCCTGGAATGAGTTTTTTCCACCCAAAAATGTACATTATATTTCAGAAGCATGGTCTATGAAGATAAGATTCTCAGGCCCAAACAGAAAGGCCACAATAGTACTGTCTGATAAGCTTTTCAAGAAGAATGCAATGTGATTTATTTATGGTAATTAGTTAATTTTGTTAGAACAATGTGCTGTCTGCTTCAGCAGAAATGAGACCACTGGCTACCCTTCACTTATGCACAGGTTTTGGGTTCCAGCACGTGGCATCATGGAGCATGTGAGGGCAGCTGCCACCTGCCAGCTAGCACCATGGAGCTGCCACCATCTTCTGAAGGTTGCAAGCTAGGAAGCCTCATGCTGATGGCAAAGGGATGCTCATGCTCAAAGCAAAGCAAAGTGAGACATCACATCAGCCATCACACTTTGTTACTATGTGTGTGCCTGTACTACTGAATATTACAGGATCCACTAAATATGGTTACAAACATACATTAAGAGCACTGCAATCAAGAGAGCATGATCAGACCTTATGTGCAGAGAAGTTTGGGCTCCTGCTTCTTTTTCAGCACCTTGTACTGCTTCTTGACATAGTTCAGGGTCATCCTTTTCCCAGGTTTGATTTTGTCCTCCACGCTCCTATCCTTAACTTTTGAGAGAAAGGAATTGGTAGGTACAGAGCAACAAGGCCAGAACCAGAGTAAGCAATAATACAAATAACCTCCTTTTTTTCCCTTGAGTGGAAATGGACATGTAGACAGAAATTTCTATCCTGAAAAACACCCGCAGGACCTACCCACACCAACCTGAACCTCAGAGGAGAAGGATGCTTGCTCCCACCAATCCAGTCCCTGACTTGTGGCCCTAGAAACTCCTTCTCAGACTCAACCCTCTGCATCCTGTTGGAGGTCTACACGGAATCATAGAATCATTAGGTTGGAAAACACTTCTAAGATCATCAAGCCTAACCTTTGACCAATTGCCATCATGGTAACTAGACCAATAGCATTAAGTGCCTTGTCCAGTCATTTCTTGAAATTTCAAGGATGGTGACTCCACCCCTTACCTGGGCAGCCCATTTCAATGCTTGACCACTCTTTCTGTGATGAAATCCTTCTGGATGTCCAAACTGAAATTCCCCCTGGTGCAGCTTGAGGCCATTTCCTCTTGTTCTGTCACCAGATGCCTGGGAGAACCTCCTTTCAGGTGGCTGCAGAGAGAGATAAGGTCACCCTTGAGCTTCTCCCCAGCTCCCTCAGTTGCTTTCCCTCATCCACTAGGCAGGCCATCTTCTCATGAAGGGAGATCAACTTTGTCAAGCCTTTCCTAAACCCATGCTGACTGGGCCTGTTCTCTTGGTTATCCGCATGATGGCGTGCAAGATGACCTTTTCCATAACTTTCTCTGGTACCGAAGTCAGACTGACAGACCTGTGGTTCCCCATTTGTGTCTCTTTTCAAGGGACTGCTCTTTTCTCTTTGGACATCTTTTAAAATTAAATAATCAGGAAATAACACCTATGTCTCCATTAGTGGTGGAGTCCTACCCTACCACTTTCTCTTTTTCTAAGTCAAAGGCCCTAGTAGTTCTCAGGTCTCTTTGGTCAGATGTATTTGAGCACTTGTGGTATTAATAGCAGTGACATTATATAGTCTGTTATTGCTGTATTAATCTAATAATCTCATCAGTTTAAGCAATACAGCTGTGCTTAGAAGTATACTTCAACCTGAGACATCTTCAATGGCAAGTTGTTAGCAATCTCATAGAATTATAGAATGGTATGGGCTGAAAGGATCTTAAACATCAACTAGTTCTGATCCCCTGACAAGGAAAGAGACACGTTCAACTAGACCAGGTTACTCGGAGCCCCAGCCATTCAGCCTGGCCTTCTACAGTTCCAGGAATGGGGCCTACAACAGCTTCTCTGGGCAGCCTATATCAGTGTCTCACCATCTTCACAGTAAAGAAAGGCTTCTTAAATCTAAGCATACTTTCCTTTAGTTTGAAGCCATTCACCCTTGTCTTGACACTACATGCTCTTGCAAGAAAATCCCTCTCCATCTGGCAAGTAGATGTTCATTTTTTTACTAGACAGCCAGAATTAGTTTATCCCTAAAACATCTCTTTTACAGGCTGCACAAACTCAATTCTCTCAGCCTTTGCTCAAGGAGAAGTGCTCCTTCTCCCTAATCATCTTGGCCTCCCTCCTCTAGACTCAATACAACAGGTCCTTCCTGTGCTGGGACCCCAGTGCTGGATGCAGGGTTCCAGGTGGGGTCTCACCACAGCAGAGCAGAGGGGCAGAATCCCCTCCCTCCCCTGCTGCCCA
>VZUI01037207.1:0-44761 GCA_013401135.1 Cettia cetti | reverse complement strand
TTTTTTTTGTATTACTGCTTTTTTTATTTTATTTTATTATTTTCCTTTTTCTTTTCATTAAATAGTCTTTCTAGTCTAGAGCCTCTCACTTCGTTTTCTTTCAAACCACAACACTGTAGCACAGAAAAGAAGACATCAAAGCAGCTAAGAAACCTAAGGAATAAGAGTACATACAGCTTTATTGAAGCTATAATTTAGTTTGAATTTACTGCCTGATACTCTAAGAAGTAACTGTATTAAGAAAAATTTGATTTTAGGAATGTTGACTTCTAAACTATAAATTCTGCTCAAAATGACTGTAGACATAAAACCATCCAAAGATCAACCACTATAAAAGAATGAGTATACACAGCTGGGGAGGTAAAAGTCACAAATCTACCCTATTTGTTAAAAGCAGGTAAGCCACATGAATGAAATAAAACCTGCATACATAAAGCAAGGCAAAAATATGACTAGTAAGTGTCCAACACAGGAAACTAACCTGTACATTTGGCTAACTAAAAATGAAGGTTTTACTTTGTATTTGCAGGCTTTTATTATAGTACAACGAACTAAACACTGAATACTATATTATGGTATAACAAACATGCTCAGCTCTTGCAGCATGCTCAAAACTGACACAGCTAAAAGGCCAATTCTCAATTGTTTCTCCAGAACATGAAGTCTTATTTTGGGGGGTTTCAAACTCCTTTAAAAACCTTGCAAACCCTAGTTTACAACCTATAATTTAGGAATATATGTAACTGAGGAAAACAACAAATTCTTTTCTCCTCTTGTGAGTTTAATGTTCCACAACTGGTGGCTGTGTTCTTAATTTTTGTCATCTGTCCCAGATTTCTTTTTTGGCAACCTGAAACAAGAACAAACAAGTAATCTGTTTCTAACTTCCTACAGATTTAGTATTTCACATCTCTAAGTTAATCAAATGTTGCAGAGCATTGTTTTAAGCAGAATGGTGTATCCATAAAGAAACTGGCTGTTTTAAAAACTCCATAATTAATCACCACTAGTAGAGCCATATCTTTAGGGAAACTGCAACCAATGCATACAACTCCATTGAAAATGCTTAAAAATTTGTAATTATCCCTTCCCATCATTTACTTTGCAGATTCCGTAAGTATAATGTGAAAAAAAGTTTATGTGCTAGTTTGCAGGCATTGGGAAGAGTGTGATAGCAATCCTTGGGTTCTAGTGCATCATATAACAATTATGCATAGCCAAGCACATTTGATTATTTATTTGAAATACATAAATATTGTTTATATTTTGTAAAATCATATGTTTATATCAGAGAATGCTTTGAAAGCTTCCAAAAATCTGGCAAATGAGGAGTCATTTTACATGTATTTCAAGAGCATTTGAAAAATGGATGGCTCACACTTCTTATGCCAACAAAACTGGAAGCCAAAGTAATGTTTCGGGATGACAGATATGCACAAATTTCCCTTACTGTTGACTTATTAAAGAACTTTGTGACTAATAATTGGAAAAAAAGAAAGAGGAAGAAATGGTCTAATTGTGTTTCAAATTAAGTCTTTCCATTGACTATTTTCAGCTTCGGAAAAGCGGAACTGGAAATGCTCCAGAATAGACTTTGTGTTCTAAACTAAGGACATAACACAACTGGCAGGAAATGAAATTTTTTTAGTCTTTGGAAGAAACACAAACCAAACCTCTGCCATGTCTTATTTGTTGCTTATCTGTGACTACCCTCACAAAGTGGAGTCTAACATCCTTCACATCTGCTAACCACACACAGACCATAAGGAAAAGTACTCTTAACTTTAAGCTCCCAAAATACAAAAGCCAATAGTGCTCAATTTCTGCAAGAGCTAAAACAGACCACAACTTCTTTAAATCACCTACCAATAACAGACAAGATTCAGCAGGCCAACTCTATTTGCTTTGCAAGACACCATTGCTTAACAAAGACTACATATCATCAGTTTATTTGTCTGCATACATTAACAGTTAACTGCCTTTTCAAATAATGCAGCATTTAGCAATCCCACGTAAAACACGACCCTCAATAATTTTAATTGGGTACCAAAGTTTCTGTGTTATACCACTGCACAGGCTAATGAAATGCTAACATGTCCATGTAAGAACTATAGCAAAATTGCTATGAAACACAAACTTTATTATCCTTATGTCCATTATGTCCAAAGTTTTCCATTTTATCCCCCAGGATCTTTTAGCCAGTACAGATTTATTTATGTGTGCTAAGCTTACATGACAATTGCTACTAACTGTCATGCCTCCAAAGCTCCTTTTTTTACCCTGAAAGAAACATTAATGTTTACTCTACACCACCTTCTCTGTCAAGTGAAGCAAAAAACATGTGGCTTTTTTGCACTGGCACTCTCTTCTTAAGATTTTTACCCCTCATGCAAAGTATAAATCTATAATGTGTTTACATAAAAGCTAAAAAATAAAATGCAAATAAATCATGTAGTTTTACCAGCAAATTTTACATTATCTTTGTATGTGCAGAATCTCTCAGCTGTGCACACTGGGTTACAGACATAAAGAGGGTGGGGGGGTGATGCTGAACTCTGCCAGACCAGATGGCAGACTTCAATCTTATCTGCAACCTCTTCACTGAGTGCAGGACAGTTACAATCACTGCCCTGAATGGAGCCTTTCACCCGCCAGACACAAACAGCCACGTAAGCATCATCAACACTCTTCTCTATTCTCTCCCCTCTGCTTTCTTCTACTGTAGCACAGCTCACTGAAAACAGAGAGAACTTCTTGCTGGCAGAGGGACCAAAGGAAGAAAAAAAGATAATGTGGGTGGAGGCAACAAGTTAGTCATAGAGACATCATTTCCCTTACCTTCAACTCATGTTATTATTTCACTAATTTGGTCTACAATCAACTAAAGTAACCCCCCCACAGAAACAACACTTTAAGGTGCATGCCGCTCATTACACAACTAAAAGCAGAGAAAATGAAATGCAACCTATCAATTTAAGAAAGAATACTGTTCAAGCAAGATGTGTGAAGTCATTTTGTCTAAGACAAATTTCAATTTAGCAAAAAATTATGGGGGCTAGGGTGGAGAAAACTTTTCTTTTTTATTCAACAATACTTAAGGGGAGACTGAAAGACAAGAACATAAGTGCAGTCAGAAAACACTTAGTACCACCAAGACCAGGTCTCAAGAATACAAAGTGATAGTCTTTGAAAACATCAACATTCACAATGTTTAAAGAGATAGTACTAAGAAAGGAAAGGAGAAAAGGAAGAAAATTAAACCATGATGACAAGTAATAAGCCCACAATTTTAGACAACCAAGGGAAATCCAGCCAACTCCCCTGAAAGTGGCCTAAAGACAAATTCAGAATGAGTACAAGGATGGTCCTGGCCAAAATGAACACTGAGTTACCACCTGCCATCATGTTGATATATCTGCAACCCCAGGAATAGCCTGCAGCACAGGCTGCTAGGAGGAAGAGGAGGACAAGACACTAAGGTGGCTGTCCAAATGCTCAGGCAAGAAGTTCTAAATAATCAATTACAACCAACCAGTGAGTTCCTGCTCTCCCTTCCAGTCTCCAGTCCTTGGCTACAACCCTGCTAACGTGTATCAGTCCTCTGAGCCTCTGCAGTTCACCCAAATAACACAGAATGAGACCCAGAATAGAAGCAGTTTTGGTGTACTAAATACCAGTTAAGTGCCTAACTGGGACAAGGGAGGAGAGGAGAGTTTAAGGAGAGAGTGTAAGGAAGAACTGTGAGGAAAAGGGAAGGCATATCCTCCCATTATGGTGGTTGTGGAATTGCAGCCTTTTCTGTAATATTAGTCCCTAGTACCAGCCAGAGAATATTCTAGACCACACACACCTTCAGTGGGCCAGTGCATGACCGTTCTTTTACAGAATTTTCCTGCACGTCCAGGTCAGAGAGCTCTTAAATACAGAGCAAAACTATTTTTAAAGATAGAATACTGAAGTTTATAACTGCAAAGCCTATTTTCCTTTTTCAGACAAGCATTTCCTCCCATCAAAACTGCCTTCCATTTTACTCAGGAAGAGCATAACATGAAGTTGCAGCAGAAAGGATGACTTTTTAAAGTACCTATACTGCCTGGAGAAGACGAAGTATCGGTCAAAAGGGCAGAGCTGCCAAGATACTGACCTCTTTCAGAACAGCCACAGCAGTAAAGAAAATTTTAAAGGTCAGCTCACCTACAGGCAGTTTTAAGGAAGAAGGCAAAAGAAAAGAGCTAACTTGAAGCACTACTTCAGAATAACAAATCTCAAAACAAATCTGCTGTGACCATGAATAAATAGCCTCCTCTCTTTTTGCATAAAAACTGTTGGGTTTTTTCTCTATATGGACACTAGGACTTCTTCAAAGGCTATTTCCTCAGAAGGATGTTTTCTATTAGAAGCAGCACCATTGAGTCAACTGTGTGGGTGGGACAGTACAATTCAGCCCAACTAGTAAAAGGTGTTTTGGTTCACAACCTAGCCAAGAGGATTAATAAACCCTTAAACTAGTTTTTGGGCACTAAATGAATGACATCGGAAATAAACAGCTTTGTTGATACCCAATGATTCTTCCAAAGAATCCATTTAAATGCTGAATTCATTTAAAAAACACCACAGAATCTGTCACAAACTCAAAAAAGAAGCGATCTCCCTTTCTCTGTTCACCAATGATGAGAAAAGAAACTTACTTCTCAGTAAGAGGTCCCATCCCATAACAATTTTAATACTAAATAGTTGAATACCAATTCTGTAAACCTGGGGACAATTTCTCAGAATTGAACACCTCCCCCAGGCTACTGAAATTAAAAAGAATAGATAGAGCCAAAGCAAACAGCATGGTTAATAAGTGCAGAGGCTTCTGTTCTCAAGAGGAGAGCAGAATTTGGATCTCAAATTACTGACACTTTCTGGTTACCTCCTTCAAAGGAATCAATCACTCTTATCAACTTATCTGGGCAGAGAAACAATAGGCACATTCTTATATGAGAAGCAATCACAGGGTTTGTACAAAGGCAGCCCTCACATGTGTTTGAGAAAAGCTTTTGGGGATGATTTTGAGCCTTGCAGTCAGCGGCCAAGAGCTCAGAAAGCAACTGAAACAGCAACTGCAATGCTTGCAATGTAGATTAGCTTCCTGTGAAGACAAAGCAACTTCTTGACCTCTGTTCCTTGACTCACCAACATCATGTTAATTAAGGGCAGCAGGTGGTTTGTTGATTACTCATGATACAAAGGTTTGAAAAAACCTGGGAACAAGAAAGGCAATTTTACTGATGCCTCAAGCATGTAACTCCCAAAGCAGAACAGAGAATCTAGAGGGAGACCTGCAAGATCAACTGCAGAAGACACCTTGCATTAAAAATCAAAAAATGCAACATTCATGGTTTTGTTATGCTATGCAAGCTAGAGCAACTAATTCACAAAAGTCATCTTTTTAGCCCAAGAAGACACCAAAATGCAAGACTGCCTATTTTTCTACATCATAAAGACAGACATATAATCAAGAATAACAGATGGAGATGCAAGAAAAACCCCAAATAAACCCAAACCAAAAATAAGCCTTATCATACCATAAAAAGAAAATGATTCTCAAACAAACAGCAATAATAATCAATGTCATAGGCTGGGCTTGAACACTTGGGCCTACAGCAATAATGCAAAGGTTTGCATTTTAACTTTACAAAGAGCAAAGGGCACATTTCTCTCTGTTTTGCTTCACTCAATATGAAAACTTCAATAAAAGCATATGAACACAAAATTTTTATGCAAATATAAAGTAGACCTAAACTGTCATTTATTTCTCACCATTTCAAATAAAGATTTAAATCAAAGAGTGACCTCAATGAGTTGATCATAAGACTGACAAGCCTGCATCACTCACTTTACATCAGATGAACTTTTTGTTGCAGATGTGCAGAGCCATGCTTTCAGTACAGCCCATTCAGATTAGTAAACTCAGCTTGTTCCAGTTTTCTCTCACGAAAGAGAACGTGCATAATAATACAACTGATATTTTAACAGGTCAGATTTCTGTTTCAGAGAGTATTTCTACAAGAGAACATCTAAGTTTAAGCTCTCAAAATTCACTGGAACACTTTCCACATTTTCACTCACAAGATACCAGCATTTGCAACGTTCACTGAACTGGCTGTTCTTACTGAAGTTTCCTCTCTGATTAAACAATATCAAAGCATCAAAATCCCAAATGAATATCTGTTAATGTTGTATTGTAGCCCAGTTATTTTTCTGTGTTGTGTATTGCTTCAAAGAGCTCCTTCTGTCACACATTAAACAAGAATATTAAGTAGCAGCAAATTAATGGTATAGTATAGCTCCAGTTAGACACCCATAGATTGCTCCATGTATTCCAGGTGTTAATTGTACTGTAACAGGAATGGAGTTTTGTCAATTGCTTTCATTCTTCCACAGCTGTGCACTCCTCAGAAATAAATTAAAGGGAATATGTGAAATTTACTTTGAATAAAAATATTAACTACAAAAACATTAAAATGCATGATTGGCTTGAGAGGAGGAAGAGATGGGGAAAGCTCTTAAGAAAACCAAGACACATTCTTGTAGAGAAGTTTCCTTGCAGACAGAACCAAAACCAGAGAAAGAAGTAGCTACAACATGTGCAGTTCCTGTAAAAGCAAGTCTTCAATCAACCCTACTGCACTGCAGATGTTTAGCTACAAGTGTCAGCATTGGGAATGAGCTGTAAATTTGAAGAGAAAACAAATAAACAAAAATCTTGAATTAGTGAGACCCTACCTCAGTGATTGGTTGCCCTTGTGACGTCAAGTCCAGTTCCTGAGGTCTCGTCACCTTATCGATATCCAAGGAGTCCATGCTGGAAGCTGCCGAGGTCACGCTGGAACGGGAGGAGTTACTGATGGAGCGCACCTCAGCATCGCTCACTGTGCCAGCTGACGCTGTCCTCCTGTGCTGGGCACTAACCACTGGCTTGGTGTCTTCTGCAACAGACTGCTGGGCTGCTTCATCCATGCTCAAAGAGGCCTTCTCCAACTGTGCAGTGATGTCATCCAGAGACACGTTGGCATGCGATGGTTTAGTCACCTTAGCAGAGGAGGGGGACAATCCTTTGACACTGCTGTGCTTAGTGGAAGGTCGACTGGCAGGTGGTTTCTGAGTTTTGGGTTCTGGGGCAAGGCGCTTCACTGCAGCATTGTTTGCTGAATGAGAGCCAATGCTGCTGAGCTCCTGCTCGATGGAACAGAGATCAGCCATGAGGGCATCCAGATCCACAGTCTCCCCCTGATTCAGGGCTTCTGCAACAAACAAGAGTAGTCAGTACGTGCAGAGTTATTTCATTTGCAATGCCTCACTTTGTGTTATCAAATCTAACGGTAAAGAGAGTAAAGGAAGCAGTATTTTCTTTTTCCATCTGTATTTCAAAATACCTGTGTACTGCTGAACAGAAATTCATTTGCACCACTATCCTTGACCAGTGCAACTTTCACACTGTTTAGGTTAAACAGTGTAATGTGTAAGCAAAAGAAGGCTATGAAAATTCGGATTACATCTGAAAAGTTTAAACAGCCTACCTGTGAATAATACGTAAAAATGCATTTGCATAATATCATGCCTCACTTTTTGAAAAAGTGTAGATGTTTTGCTAAGCATTTTCTGGTAAAGTAATGCGACTGCTTAAAAAAACCAAATAAAAATACTATATACATACGGAACCCTTTAAATTAAAGTTTCATTCTGTTTATCCTGAAACATTCTGTAGCTATATTCCTGCATCCTGTTCTGCAAAACAAGATGCTCTTTCTTCCCAGTTAACAGATACACATTAATTCATTCTTTCATGAGACCAGATCCCAGAATAAGCTTTTTTATACAAATACTACACTACAGTTCTCAGATACTAGGTGTTGTAAAAGATACTGCTTTAGGAGACTCAAATATTTGAAAAAAAAAAGGACACCAGAAAGCAATGCCTTCAGCAAATATGTTCTCACCTCAGCTATAAGTGTATTCAAATATTCTTGTATTTTACAATATTTTAATTTATAGTTGAAATAGTTTTTTTATTAAACTAGTATTTTTCTTAAACCATATGTGATAAATAATTCAACAAACCATTCAAATTGTACATGGAGAAACGATACGAAAAGTTGGCAAGATTGGTTTCCTGGCGGAGAGGTGACCTCTTCACTGGTGCCACAGGCTTGTCTGCATCCAAACTCTGAAAAAGATTAAAAAGGGCAAAATAAAATTTGACAAGGAATTGGACAAGCAAATATTTAAGATGAATGAGAATTAATTTTCTCTAAGAGAAATTTTTCAAAAGTTATTGGTATATATAGAAGCACACCTGTTTTCGAGGCTTTAGACTGAAAACAAACCTTGTCATACCACAGAGATTTAACTTCAGATATGCTGTGAAGAAAAGTTGTTAAACACATTCTGCTTTTTTTCAGAATCAAAAGGAGAGAAGCATTTTCCAAATCCTTTTTTGAGTGGTGTTAGACACTAGCTCATTTTGAAGCAGACAGCTGACTTACCTGTAACTATTTCTCTGCAGGAAACTGCGCAACATTCAAACTGGGTTAAGAGTCTAAGATACAGTCTAAGATATCCACCATTAGCTTATGATCATAATCATGGCATGAGTCCTTAAAAACATTCAATGAAGAATCCTATTTTATTAACAGGGATTTAAATTCAATAAATTCAGAATTTTTTTAATAGTCTTTCCTGAATAACATTAAGTTATGAAAACCAACCCCAGCCAGTTTATGTAAGACACATTTTTTAGGAAAACTAGCATAGGTTAAAAAATAATCTCTTTCTAACCAATACACTGAGTTGCTATGTTATGATGGCTAATATGGGTATAGCATATAATAAATACCAGGATTTTTGTAAGTAGCAAGCAGTAGAGCACTGTGATCCAGCTGCTGACCCAAGAAGTATAGGGTCAGGAGCTGCTGGCCCAGGAGTGGAATGTGTTACATAGGGAACCCAGCTCTTGCTGTCACTGAAGCTCAACAGGCCTGCAGAACATCTGAAATTAGACAATGCTGGTACTGATAAAGAATTCCTGAAGGTATGCTTGCCTGAAGGAAAAGTGTCTTCTAGTTCCAACAGAATAAAGTTTCTCACCTAAACTTATGTTCATTTTCTACATCTTTACTCAAGCATTTGTTAAAAAGATCAAATGCATTACTTTTTCCCCCCTAATATTTATTCTTCCTGAGCTTCATTCTCTCCTCTGCTTGGCCTGTACTTAGAAAAAAAAAATCCGTAACCATAGAGCCATCAGTGAAACTGGAGACTGAAGAGGCAAGTTAGGCCCCGTTCCTTCAGACTGCCACAAAAGATTTCCTGTGAAGCAAATATATTCTGGTTAAAAGCACCTCAATGTTTTTTATTTGCTTTAATAAAGTTACTGCAGATCATTGGACACATGTGATGTGTTCAATCTGAGGACATTCTCCATAACACATTAAATTGCTAAAGCAACAGTTTGGAGAATTGCTAAAAACTGCAACAGCACCAAAAGCTTAATTCCAAATAATCATGAGAAGCAAGGTAATTTTTTTTTTCATTTAACCTGCACCACACAGCAGGATAACTTAAGCAGAATAAACATTAAGACACTCTTCATCAACACCAAATATGGCTCACACACCTGCAGATTTTGTGACTTTATAATACTTTTGTTAGACCGAAGAGGGAAAGTGAATTCAAATTATTCCCACGGGCATTTAAACAATTTCAGATCTTTTAAAAAGCACTTACATCTGGGTCTTACTTTAAATCTCCTCAAAATAAGCGTTTAGGAAATCTAAAAAGAAGTTAAAGATCAAGGATCTCAGGGACAAAAACCTTTCCTCCTAGTGCTCTTGAAATCCAGCTGATAGATAGCAACAAATGCTGAACCTACAGGAGAATGCACTTTGGGTCTCATTAACTCCATTCACCTCCCTTTATTGGGACTTCATTGGAACAGCCCCATCAAGACTTGATGATTGCATAAATAAATTGAGACACAACCAACTCTGTTAACTTGTTTATACATAACAATGTGAGGCCATTCAAAGTTTTGGGGGAAATGTCATTTCTCAGTAGTTGCGAAAGATAGGCGGCCGACTGTCAGGCTACTCTGCAGACTGTCTTGAGCAGCAATATGAAGGTAAGAAACAAGTAATGTGGGTCCTACCATTTAGTACCTCTTAGTAGGTTTTAAGAAATTCACATGGACCAATAACAAAGTGAGACATCACCCTGAAGTCTGCATGTCAATAGTGTAGCTATAAGCCCCAAGTAAAGTATTCTCATATTTCTAGGCTGCTTGTACCTTTAAAAAAATGGGGCAGAGAACAAAGGGTCTAAGACTCATTGAATTGTTATGTTATGATGGCTAATGTGATGGCTATAATAAATACCAGGATTTTTATAAGTAGCAAGCAGCAGGGCAACTGTGTTCCAGCTGCTGATCCAAGAAGTACACAATAGGGTGAGAAGCTGCTGCTCCTGGAGTGGAACGTGTTACAATGCAGAATCTTGCTGTCACTGAAGCTCAATAGGTCTGCAGAACAACTGAAATTAAGCAATGCTTAATGGGTCTAAGATCCATGTGCTTCTGTGAATATCCTCACTTGGGGCGATTAACAAAGCCCATGCCTTCAAAAGGGTTCACACCATTAAAAAACCCTCAAAGTAAGTTACTCTTACTCTTCCACTCATCTCAGAAGTCAGGATTCTTTACTGCCCTGCATGTGTGAGCTCAGGGAAAAAAATAATTTTCCTCTATAGTGCTATATACATTTAGAACTTGCTGGCAGAGATAGTAACAGAGATGAGCCTGAATTTGAAATCCTGTTACATGATTAGCTCAATTTTCCTTCAGTCTTCAGGTAAGATGAAGATGAGAAAAACTGCGTCTTCTCTAGCTTAATGAACCTTCAGTCATCATACTTTTGCTTAATTCTACAGGAAAAACAGGGAGGAGGTTAAGTATGTTATTCAGGATGGCCAGTTCACGTAGCTGAAACATCCCCTGCAGGAAGTCATAGAGAAATGGCTGATCACCCCAAGAGTGCAGCACACCATGCAAAATGCAGAAAATGCTTGTGAAGCAAAGGAAAAGCACTAGAAAGAAGGAAGGACTGAAAGATGTTCTATCAGCTGCTTTGCTGATGCAGGAAGAGTACTCTGACACAATGGTGAGTCCTTGAGGGTGTTTCAGGGTCTTACTATGTCATCAGTGGCAACATTCACAGTTTTTTCTTATTGCTGTTCAAGTGCAACAAAGAAATGCTGTCACAGCTAGGCAGTGTCAAACCACATCTTTTGCAACACAGCCTATCTCTCCTCAGCTGAAGTCCGTGTTGCTCTACATACATATGGACAAAATTATATAATCTATAATTCTCAGAAGGAACTATACCCTTTGTGACACATCAAACTAGCAGGTTGTGCAAAATGAATATGACAATCTCAGGATGGGGAAAACAAGCCAATTCATAAACCTTTAAAGATTACTGAAGTGGTCACAGGCTACAGTCTGCCTTGTTGCAAGTGGTACTGTCAAGCAATTGGCATCCAACTGAAAAGAAACATAATACTAACAAAAATTTATTCCGTGAGATGATTGAAACCTCCCTCACCTGTGTGAGTTTGTCCAGTTCACCCAGCCAGGCCCCAAACATCTTGTCAAGATCCTGATCTTCCTTATCACTATCTTCTTCTGCACCATGGTCAAGCTCTTCATCTGACAATTGCTCCATCTAAAAAAAAAAAAAAAAGGTTTGATACTCAAACGTTCTTATCAGTGTCAAAGAAAACCAGAGTCAGCTACTACGTTTCTGAAAGTGTTTCTAAGTCAAAGCAAATGTCCATCCATAAACTTCATAAAAACTCCTGTTTACTAGTAAAGACTTAATATGGAAGTTGTAATAGATAATTGCAAAGCCATATTTGCAGTTTGCTTTTGTCAGAATGATGCAGAAAATGATGAAGAACAGAGTTCACAATATCTAATATACCATCAGAAATTCAAGCTAGTCTTGCATGTGTCTTCATTGCCAGCTATTGTTGGCAAAATCTACTGACATTACATTAGAAAAATCCAACTCTTGTCCAAGGAATTCAGCTGACTACAGTTAAGCAACACCATTCAACCACAGGAAGTGCAGTCTCACTGCACAGTAAATAGATCACTCTACAAATCTGTAAACAGAAATGCTTAAACAGGCCACAGAGAATGTTAGCAATACATCTCCTGAGACAGTTCAAATCTTGGACACTGACCAGAACACTTCAGTGATACTGCACAATTTTTATCCAACAAAGGAACTTCTCTCTGGAAGCAAAGAGTCACCATAACATCTCTCAGGTCCTCCTTCATTCAATGAATTTGTGACCAAGATAAAGACAGTGTTCTCCAAAGTTTATCTGTTATTATCTCAAAGAAAAATAACCTTTTAACTCTCTGTTCCAAACATGTCCTCCAGCCCCTGTTATGGAGCTAATACACATATGCCTTTCTATGTACATTCATACTGGCAAAGACTGGATTTTGTTCAGGAAGAGAATTTACATACGTGGGGGCGGGGCAACAATCTAGGTAATAAACTGGAAGCAATCAGGCAGGACAGAAGGTAAATTTCAGAGACGTGCTACAGAATGTCCAGAGACACATGAGAACAGATCCTCAGCAAGAGCTACACAAAAAAACCCAATGGCAGTTGAACAGCTTGATTTAGTCAAGTCATGGGCTACACAGTTACTTGCTACATAGCTTTCAGAAAGCCTCAGCTTAGACTTTGTAGATTTAAAAATGAACTAAGTGCTACTCTTCAAGAAAAGACAAATCTTCGTTGGAAAGGCATCACTGTCCAACACTGAACATTCAAACTGGTAAGGGATTTTCTAAAAAATTATTAAGGTAATCTCAGAGAAAAAACTGTTCAATCAATTTTTTATTTTACATTACAGCTTTCATGCAAAAAACCCTCTCCAGGATTTAAAAATAAGTCTTTCCTTATTATCATTTATTGCTTTTATTTCATTTTAACTTGATAAAATAGGTCAGCGGAGACTTCAGAGGTGATCTGTAATTCTGAGGTCAGCAGAAGCCAATGTCTCCCATGGACGCAAGATACTGCCATCCAGTTGCTCTAGGCAAAGCTGATTCAGTCTACTACCTGAACTTCTAATTTTTTAAGTGAGCACAATGCTTGTGCCTACCTTAAAAGAGGCAGTAACACTAAAGCCAACTTGTCACGGCCCACTGTACTGCACAAACACTGAACAGATTAAATTCACCATCTGAATCTCCTTTCTTCCAACACTTGCTTTGAGTCCTGCACTTTAAGAAATGAAAGGAAGCACTTCCTAAACTCTAAGGGTGACAATGAAATTTAAACAAAACCAATATGCTTATGTAATACTGCTGCATCCTTCCACCAAGACCGTAGAAGTTTTTACATTCTGTAAGCCAGGCATGCCTTCCCTGACAAGATTCCTCTCCATTATGCCTCCTGCAAGTCCTCCCCCATACCATGCTGGAGACAGCATGGTAGCAGCAACTCATACTCTGCCTGAACTTCTACAAAGCAAACCTGTGCTGTGTTCCACTTTCATTCCCCTTCAAAGCTTTGCCTTACTACTTCTTAGGCTTTTACATGGACCAGAAATAATGTAAACCCAAGACAAAACACATTACACTTAAGGTGGCATGGTCAAACTGCTGTAGAAGTGCTCACATATCATTTCTCAATGGCTAGATACATTTGAAGAAGAGAATTTTTATTTGAAAGCTAAAGGAAGCTATTAAAAGGGTGCCTTATGAAATATGACTATGAACTGGCAAATCAGATAAATGGAAACTGTGATATAAACCACTCAGAGCACAGTATTTACAGATACTTTACAATGCTAGCCTTTCCCTCTTTGAGCTGTTTTTGACACTCACTCTAGTTAGATGGACTTGTTTTGCAGTGTATCCATTCCATGGCACTGTTCATAACTCACCCTTTCATTAAGAGAAGAAGCTTGCTCTTTTTACTAATATTTCTGAGGATCTAAGCCACGGAAAGCATTCTCACATCCCCATAAACCCTTCCTTCAGCTATTTTAACTTGGCATCAGAGACACTGCTTTAGTTCCAGTTACTCTGAAGACAGAATTAGCAGCCTAAAGAAAACTTTTACAAGTGAAGTACTGTTGTGTCGGCATGTCTGGCACTGAACCCTGCAGTATTTGCCAGCTCCTTGTAGTCCCCACCCAAGCTTCCTAACGTCAGCTGCATTTCCTATGAGCCTGTCAACATTTACTTGCAAAAGGCACACAGAGGTTAGTGTCTCACTTCAGAAACAGCTAATATTAAGTCACAAGTTCTGTAAAAGGAAATCTTAGTACAAGTTCCACAACGGGAAGATATCCCCAAGGACATTAATTAAATAATTATTTCAATAAATGAGGGCAGAGACAAAATGCTCAGAAAGCAGTATATGAACTTCTTGGCATAAAAACTCAAAACATTAACCACTTAAAAAAAAAAAAAAACCAGCTTCAAAATTTCCTTTTTACAGCTATTTTCTTGCCCACTGTTGTTGATCACAGCAAACATGCACTGCATTTTTGCACATTATGATCTAACTGGGAGTTATCACACCTTTCTAAGGATACAACACCTTTATTTATAACAAGAAATAAAACCAGCATAAGGGGTGAGGGGTTGTGTGTGTTTAGTTGGGTTGGGGTATTTTTGTTAAAGGAGTCATTTAGAATTGAACTAGATGTAAAAAATGGAGAAAGGATAATGGTTCTGATGTGACCATAAAGTAAGCCACTTACATTCCTAAAGCATTTGCAGGGGAGCAGATTTTAAATAGTTTTTATTTCTGCCTAGATCAAACCAGATGACATGCCAAAGTAACTTCAGGATTCAAGTGATTTTTCAACACTTCACCTTCTATTCCGTTCAAGTGTATGTTGAGGTAGAACGTGAAGAAAATGAGCAGCAGCATTGTGGGATACCTAGATAAAATATGGTATCAACACAGTGTAGCCTTTCATGTGGAAGTGAGGCTTCCTGCACTCAAGTGTGGTCTATGTATCATTTCATTATCCACTATGGACTGTGACAGTCTATTCTGTTTGAAATGCTATTTAAACAGGCAGACTCATAAGCACTCTAAGTCAACAATCTAGTTTCCAAAACAGTTAATTCGATTTTATCTTTAAATACATGAAGCACAGTATTCTAACACTAGATTATGAAAAATTATTAAGGCTTTCATTAGAAGTTTCCAATTGTAACGTTTAATCATAACCTACTATTTTAAACTACAGCGTAAAGAAACAAAATTCACCAATACTTTAGGGGAAAAAACCAGAAAGGCTTACTCTTTCAAGATGATTTTTATATTCTTAGTATGCCAGGACAAGCATGAGCTATTGAAATACATTAGGAAAGACGGAAAGCCCAAGAGCAATGCTTCAGATATACTATTTCAACATTTTCAAGAAAAGACACCACCACAGAATTCTGAAACTAAGAAACAGTTTTCTTTATATCAACAGCTTTGGGACAGAGTTATCAAAAGCGTATCTTAAGTGTCTTGCACTGAGACTCCATCCTGTACACTTGCATGTTGACACAGTAGCTCCTACCTTAAATCAACCAAGTTGATTGAGACAAATGATTTTTTTATTATATTAACAATATCTCCTTATACAGAAAACACTGCACTGAAAAAAAGGCAGTTGTAAAATAATTAAGTTGCAGGTTTTCTCTCTATCACAATTCACTGATGATTCAAAGACTAAGAGAAAGAAAAACAGAATTCTGAGTTCAACTGGAAACACTACTGTGCATAAAGGGTCTGCAACAAGGATGTGTTTATTCACTATAATTTCAGAAGCAATGTAGCAAGAATTTTGAACTAGAGATGCTTAAGTATGTTCAAAACCAACTGACAGCATAAAACCCCAAAATGAAGACATACCATCTTTCAGGCAACTCATGTTTCTACCTCCAACCTTTATTATTTAAATACAAGTTTGCACAAGGTCCTGCTTGTTTCTGAAAAAACAATTTGCCTTCTAAAAACCACCACTGAATTTGTAACAAAACTATTTTAGGGATGCAGTAAACAAGACACAAATATTTGAAACACCATCTCAAGAAATAACTGGTTTTCTGCATTTTAAAATCTAGCCTCAAGAACTATATAGCATACCCTAGTTTGGGAAACAGACTCTCTCTAGACCCCATCTAGACATCCAAGCTCCTTCATTTGTGTTATTATGCCATATTCATTTCTGTTCAAAAGTTGTATATGATAGAACACTATACTAATAGAACATACGAGCACATAAGCACAGTGTACACATGAATATCAGAGTAAGATTCTAGCAAGTTTTCATCTCTAATATTCATTCACCTGACTGCTTAGAGAAAAAAGGCTACTTGAGCAGAAAAAACCCTTAAAATACTTTCACAAAACTGACAGGCAAAGCTCACAACCCTGCTCCATGTTTCTAGACATTTCCATAATTAAAGTAATGGTAAATAATGATCGGTACTTTGAGCACATACATTTATTTGTATGACATTAATACTCTGTCCACATGACAGGGACCAATCAGATCTGGCACACTTTTCAGTCAGAGATTCTTATGCTATAACTGACACTAAACCTCCTCTTTGACTTTAATACTGCAGCACACTAAACCAGTAACAGTGCAGATCACTTGCTTTAGTATTGCTGTGTTTCTTCTTAACAAGCATAAAGTATTCTGAAAATAGTTACTCCAGAAAGATATTTGGAGGTGGATTAGAAAGTTATAGGAAGCCCTTTGTGCATTATCCCATGTTCTATAATCCAGTTTATGTTAAAACTAATCTAGATGAAAACCTGAACAAAAGAGCATTTGTTTTGTTTAAGCTTCAAATAGCATAGTAATACCTGAATACATCCCAAGGCTTCTGAAGCCCAGACATTCCAATGCCTCCCAAATTCAAAAACTGAGATACAAACCTGTCAGCCAAAAAAATTCAAATTCAGAACACTCCAAATGAAAAAATCTTATATCAAGTGAAAGTCTGTTTCAATATGCTATTTTTAGCCAAATTTGAGTTTCTTTTTTTTTTCTTTTTTTTTTTTTTTTTTTTTTTAACCACGTCTCAGGCAATAGTTTTCCAGACTTGGCCCTAACAAAACAAGGTGAAAATACACTGAATGTCTGATAAAAGATAAATCTTCAGACTCTTCATTAAAAACAAAGAGACCTTTGATAACCAATACTCTGAAATACTGTGGGCGAGCTCCTGAAATCCAATATAAGTTTCACAAAAACCAGTCAACAGACTGCAGATATGTCAACAGACTGCAGATATAAATAATGTATAGAAAGCATTCATTATTATTGTGACAACCTTGGATTTAAGCTACTATTTCCTGCCTTTCTTCCCTTACTCCCCAGCTGATGAAGGTGTTTTTCTTTATATCAACACATTATCTGCCACAATTCAATTGATCTGTCCAGCTCAACTACATTCCAACTATTAAGGAAGGAAGGAATTCAGTATTACTCTGGAAAATTGTTTTAAAACAATCTAATTAGTAGCAATTTAGAAATTGCATTGGCAAAAAAAAAGAAGAAAAATGCTTACACACATGGGTTAAGCTGTTCTTCAAAATTAAAACAGGTATTGTACTTGAGCAATAACTACTATTCTTCAAACAGAGGAAGTCAAGAGCAGAATATGCAACGTACAAGACTTACTCTGTGCAACTGGGAGAAGAAAGACAATTCCAGAATACACTGAAAGAGTTTAAAAGCTATGTACAGTTTGAGCATATTTCTTTTCAAGTCTCATACTTTATATTAGGTAGTTGGTCTAGACTGCAGAACTCCAGCAAGTCTGAAAAACAGGCATTCTCACTTTATGGTCTTATTTTCAGTTTGAATGGGAAGATGCAAAACTGGACAGCTCACAATATTCCCTCCTTTGCCCACTGATCTGCACAACATACAAAAATGTACCTTTGAAACCACACAAAAGCAATCTGCTGTCTGAAAATGCATGTTTTGAACTGCACACAGGCTACGGTTTTAATAAAAGACCAACTAAGGTTGCTGAAAGTAAGTTATTCAAACATTCACAGTGTGATTTCTAATGTTCCTCTTAAAATTAGGCACATGCCTCTACAAGAACTTGCATTTGCCTCCAGCTGTTTGTATTTCAAGCCCAGTCAAACAACAATCTTTTTCATTAAGCTCATAAAAATATTTTTCTTTACATTATTTATAAGTTTGTTATACAAATATTTATAGCACACAAGTGAACACATAACTTACATTTTAACAACTGCTAATGAAGCAATTGTTTGAAAAAGCAACTGGAAGGAGAAAAAAAAAATCTTCATCAGATACTGGATCATAACATCAAAGCAAATTATCTTACTGCTTCTGGAATCCCCCAGAACACATCAGTGCTGTATACAGCAAATACAGGCTTTCTGAAACTTGGTGCCTTTCATAAGAGCACTCTTATCCCTTTTAGATTCTAACAGACTGTTCAACAACCACCCCCAGAGACTCTAACCACAAACGTCAAACATATCACAGTTGTTCCCTGGTATTCCACAGATTTAATACCGAACCTTTAGAACAAAGCAGACACAGATATGACAACTCTCAGTATTCTTCACAGACAATATGAAAAAACAACCTCTTTTTGGCTAGCAGCATGAAGAAATAGAGAAATATAATTTTCCATATTCACATCCTTTGCAGCTTTGTATTTAAGTAGAATTTGTGCACTCTCTAACTTTAGTTGACACTAGCACACAATTTCATTAAATAAACACACTAAAGATAACAGAATGTTTACTTCATCATCTTGATTTCTAGCAGTGAGAAATCATTCTGATGTGCCACAGCAAAACCACCCACAGAATACCCACCTATCTACCCCTTCTTTGCCTGAAAGCTTTGAGAGATAAAATTAAAACTGCACCAAGCAGAATACCCTGTATTTCATAGGGTTGGTTTCTGGTTTTAAGCTTTGTATTATTACTACTTTATATTGGCTCTACCTTTTCATAATTGCAACCTCAAATTTTAAATTAGTCCCCAAAGTGTGCCTCCTCACATACTGAAATACATTTATAAGCTCTTCTTTCCTGTATGATAAGCACCAAAATCCAGAAATGTTGCTACAAGAATCTAGCTGCATTTGAAATTTGCGCTGTTGGGACGGCACACAGTAAAACCTTTATTCCCTCCAATATATTTCAGTGCCTGACTCACATCTAGCCAAACAGATGCTGCCTTAAAAAGAAGGGGCTTTATCAATCACTGTATTCCATTTCCTGAACCAAGATTCTAGCCAAAGTACCCCAGTGGACGTTAAATTAATTTCCATAAAAAGAGTATCCTAGATTACATCATGTCTCACTGAACAGTCTTTATGAAGACAACAATTAAAAAATATTTAGATCATGGAAACAAAACTTGCCTTAGCTAAAGTATTTTTCAAGTATAGAGTACAATAACACACTGTAAAATAACACTCACCAGTTGCAGAAGACAACATCTTTGATTTACCAGCTGAGACTAGTGTATAGCCTGTCTTCAGTAGGCAGATATATACTTTGAAACTACATTAGCACCAATATTCCAGAATCTTCAACATGTGGTTATTGTAATGCAAATACTGCTGCAGCATTTTTTTGCATTCAGTTTTACCTTTGGAATATGCCCAGAAAGTAATAGTAAATATGAACCAGCAGACTAAAACTAAGTATGAATTTTGTTGTAGTATTTGGCCTTATGCACAGATCTCAGGGTATACCTAAATATTCCTGTAGCTGTGGATAACAGTTCAATAATAACAATCATCAGGCTAACAGCAGCACTTTCAGGATCACCCTGCACTTGAGAAGAAGCATTAGCCAACCAATCACTCAAAAATTCACATCCTTTTACAGACTGGTTTATTGTGCCCGAAAAGGGTCTTTTTCCACCAGGAATAAATATTCAAAGAAACTATTTTTTACACATGCACTAAGCTGTCTTTCGACTATAAGAAAGCAAAACAGAGCAAGTAACTGTCAACTACCCACAGAAGTTGAACATCTCAACAGTGCTTACTGTTATAAATTGTAAAAATGAATGATCAAACCAACCAGGAGAGGGAAATGTAAGAAACTAAGGTCATAGGTCAAATTACAAAGCACGTGAGAGTAATTCCTCATAAGACTGAGCTACTCTATGCTTTAGAACAGTTAAAAACTAATTTTGTTAAAGGGACCCTCTCAAAGGTTAAAAATAAGCATTATGCCAGTGCTCACTTAAGATACCACAACAGACACTGATAAGCTATATGATGTGGGTACTGTCTAGGCTAGAAGCAGTTGCCAAATCCCTTTCCACAAGGACCTAGTGACAGTCTATGAACTGTGCCTTAAAAACCAGATGAGTAATGCTCTAGCTATGATAAATAAACAACATTCTTTACAGGTTGCTTTTATGTCAGAGTATATGTTCTTTACACTAACCTCAGCTGGAACAGGCTGGAAGGCAACTTATGTTTCCTGGTAAGAATTAAGACTACACTGTGAAAAGGTGCATTTCACTATAGCTGAAAATACAAATCTCCAGAAAAAAAGGTGAAAAAAAATTCAAAAACATAATTGTGTATTTTTCAGAAGACCAACAAATGAATGTTTGATACCTACGAAGAACATGGGTTCTTTCTTAGCATTTATGAGTCAACACATTTTGTTGTTTACATCTAGCCATGACAAAACAGCATGACTTTAAAAGACACCACATAGAAAAATATTTAGAGGATGATTAGGTAAATAATCTTTTGGCTGAAACATTTCTTTAAGAAGGAGAAAGTAGAAGAAAGAGTGATGTGGGGCTCTGGACAGAGATGAGTCCCAGCAGTCAAGACTGGAAGGAAAGGCTGGAAGTCATCAGGAATGAGGCAGTTTTCTATGAAAGGAAAGGGGAGGGGATCGTTTGGCAGTAAATCAGCACTGCTCACTAGGCAGTGATGTGAAGCATGTAGGTGGAAGGGGTCCCTGCCACACAGCCAAATGTGCCATGAAAAGGTGAAACCACAGACAAGTTCTTCATGATATGGGTGGAAAAACATATTTGTGAACATCAAAAATGCAGAAGAATCACTGCTTTGAGAGAGTACTTTATCAGCATCTTCCCTTGGGTCTTGCGGGTGATTAAGCAAAATTTCAGATACCCATAAGCCTCATATGCAATAGTAAGACAGAGAGCCAACATCTGGCTGCATAAACTTCACCTTTTTCCTTGTGATCTTGTAAGAATCCAAGCTGCATTTTGAGAATTCCACCAGTGAGAGAAAAAAAAAAAAATCACGTGAAGGAAGTCCTACACTTGCTCAACTCTTCTGTTTTTCTCCTCAAAAAGTAAAAGAGAAGCCATTCCAGAAGTGAAGTCAATTCACAATGCAATTTTTGAGTGACATCCAGATGAGCATGTCAACCAAAAGATGGAAAAGCTGGATGCCACCACCACTTTTCTCTAGTAAAGCCTGCACAAATTCCTGAAGAGGAGAAAGTCTTGAGCAGATTTAGAAAGACATACTCATTACTGATAAAAGCTGAAAATACAACTTAATTCTTATTTGTCATTTCAACAGAATGCCATTGAAGAACTCTCTCCAAAGCTTCTGACTCCTACCCTAAAAAACAACGCCGGGAAAGGAAAACAAAATAAGCAATGCCTCACCCCCCAAAAATTAAACCCAACAAAAACCCAGAGATAACTGACAATAGTTCTCCTGGCTTTTTTTTCTTTTTAATACTTCCTTCTCTTGGGATTTTTTTCTACTGTTAATTCAACATCCTTTCTCTCAAGGGTGGTTTAATGATTTTAAAGCAAGAAGTCCACATAATAGCACAAACCAGTATCAGCAATTGGAGGTACAGAGCTGTGAAATTTGTCACAGGCTGCCAACAGGAATCTAAACGTCGCTTGCTGAGCACTGACCTTAATCTCTAGCTTATAAGCCTTCTGAAACTATTTAAAATTTTTTACAATTAATTTTGTCTACTTAATATATTCTCTAAAGATATATGTTCATACTGAAAAGCTGCATTATTTCAGTTTCTAAATAAATCTTGGCATCAGCAAGTGAGGGAGGGAAGCATGGAGAAACACTACTACTGGTTACCACTCCCTGGAAAAAAAAGCATTTAAAGCAAAAAAGCAGCCTCAACATAAAAAAGTTTTGCTATGTCAAAGATTAGAGAAGTCTAAAAGCCAGTTAACACCAACTGATGAATACCAAAAGACTTTATTTAGAATTTAGTTGCCTCAAGATTAAGACCAAATGTAAATATTTAACAGAGAATCAATGTTTTAAAGAACACATTCCTGAAAAAGCAAGGAAATGACCTTCCATAGCAAAAAGGAAAAAAATACAGTGCAAGTTATGCCACTGAAGAAGCAAATATGAAACTTCTATACAGTAAAAGAATCATGGAAGATGGGGCTGACAGCTGGGTTTTGTTAACGGAGGACTTTAAACAGAAACATTTAAACTCATGGGATTAGGCCAGCATTCCTAAGAAACGCTGTTCAGATTTTAAGTTGCATAGACCTTGTCTAAACAGCTCAGCAACTGAGTCACATAAACAACTACTGTGGAGTCTGCTGCCACCACACTTGGTAGCTTTGTGAATGAAGCTTTTCTTGCATACGAAAACTAAAGACAGAGTGTTTTGCTACTGGAACAGGGAGCTGGAGGGAGGAGGAGGAAATAATCAAGCAAATCAGCAGACTCCATACTGCCACTTAAAATTGTAAGTTTAAAATTTTCTTCCCAAAAAATGATTTTTCCTCAAACATTTAAACCAACGAGATTTTCAATTCAATGAAGGATAATTCTAAACAGGTGGCTCAGAGCAGTTACTATACACAGAGATACATGTATGCATTATGTTTCACTTCATGTTTTGCTTACAAACATGCTTGGAAATTCTGTAACTTAGTTTTCAATTATTTTTATCTCCTACCCAAGTCTGATGCTGTGGTAAAGGTAGGGCAGATTTAGAAGAAAAAAGAACAGCTTAGGCTGACTAAATTAATCTTAAAGTTTACAAAAAATGTTTTTAAAAGTAACATTTCTTAGATCAGATTGATACAAAGCCCTCTTAAAGTAACACATGAACTTGTTATATGTGCAACTTTCTTTTTTTTTAAATACAACAAAAATGAATGAGCTTTTTTCAACATCAGGACTTCTAAGGAAGGGTCACACTGAAAGATACTATATACTATTCTCATTTCCATGCTGAAACACACAAATTCAGAGGGACAAGAACGAGATACTTCATGGCAGTCATCAGTCTGGTGACAGATACCCTCATCCCACTGCTGAACTGTGAACCTCAAGGGTCCAGGAGCTTCCAAGCAGTTAAGAATGGTAATCTGCAGGACAGCCCATGGGCTTTAGCACAGAGCACCCTCCCACAGCATGTTGAGGAGCAAAAGGCAGGATGATGTCTTTTGATAGCTGCTGCTCTTTGACTGCCATCCTGGCAAGCAGAGAAGCTCTCCTCCATCACGCTGCATTTGGAACATGCTACTCATTGAGAAGCTACAGGTGAATACAACTTACCTATTTCTCAAGATAGATTGAGGAGTAACTTTCAAAATCATTTCCACAGCCCACATTCAAGTTTCCTATGAAAAGCAAAGCTGGGAGCAAGCTCTGTGACATGCCAAAGGTAGCAGATAATTTGTGTTTGCCCCTCCAGAAACAAATTCACCTGGAAACATCCACTGGGATGTGCATACCCAAGAGTTCCAGTCACACAGGAAAGGAGGGGCTGCAGCACATTCTTCCTCCTTCTTCCTTCCTGTCCTCCCCTTGGATAAATGTAACATCTGTTCAGATGAAGAAGCTGAGCACCAAAATGTTACAGCACTTCCAGTAGAAAATCCTTGCATTTGCCCTATTCTCAGAAACATGCCAATGGCAAATACCTGCACTGCTCTGCAGGACCATTGCATTCATCAAATACACCCCCAATTATTATCCACTGAGTAAATCTACACACACTTTTTAGCAATGCATTTCTGAAATTCGGTCAATTTCTTATTGTTATCAGCATTTAAGTGCTGCAGAATATTAAAAAAAAAACCAACCCTAAACAAACAAAACCAAACCACAAGACATTTTGGATGGAGGTTTTCTTTGCATTTAGAAAACACTGACATAACTGGCTCAGAAGCAGTAAAACTGTGAAGTTATCTTTCTCTATATTCCAGGGTAAACTTTCTACAGTAGTTTTCAAAGGAGTTTTTGGAAAAATGTCTCTACAAACTTTCCTGATGTCATCTTATTTCTTTTTAAGGTCCCACTACTCCAGTTTAAATCAACAACTTACACATTAAAACTTGAGCCAGGCTACCACCTCACTGCTGTTGTGAAAAGGAAGAAATCTCTTTCCCCTCCATCCATTAGCATGTTGCTCTGGAACATCACGAAGCCTGCTCAACCTCCTAAACCATCAGCAAACCCACTGCCAACAACACTCCAAGCACCAAAACAGTCTTTCTGCTGTGGTTGAAGCAGCAATAGATTGCCCTGTGACTGGACAAATATTAGAGCAAACACATTCTTTAGGGTTCATAACCTGACAGCTGGGAGAAGGACAGGGAAAGAAACAAGTGGGACTTCCCCTTTTCGGAAGCAGCAAGTTCAAATGTAACAGGCTCACCTGAAACCGGCAACTCCACTTCTAGCTCAGAGTGTACCATTAGAGTCAAACTTGGTTTTTATGTTCTTAAGTTCATAATAAACAGAAAAGCCTACCTTTGCCATTAGTACAGAGAAATTTTCAAATGCTACCTGTTGTAGAGCACATGCAATCACATATGTATGACACTGAAAAAACAGTATATTTTGCTGAATTTGCATTTATGTTAAAATTGGATCCATTTTACCAAATGAGTAAAATGACAAGTCTTAATGAATCACTTTCTCTACAGACATGTTTAAAGCTTGTACTTTTTATTACAAGCACTTAATGTCTCAGTACTTTTCAGATATCAAGTTAATCCCCAGAGAAGACTACATTTAAACAGAAGTAGGAACAAGAAAAAAAAAACCACAAAGCATTACCATCCATAAATATATTTATAATTCTGAATTCAGAAAACTTCCAGTGTAAACTCTGTAGCACTGAGGTACAAGATATTAAAACAGAGCATGCCCATGCCATGAGCTTTCAAATTAATGTCTAAAAATTAATGCTAAAACCACCATTTTACCTTTTGCACTTTTTCATTTAATGCTTACAAGCACAGGTCAGACATTTCTGCAAACTAAAAATTTATTTCACAAGCACAGAACCTTGCATGGATCTGTAGAATTGTCTCAGAAGCAACCCAAAGGCACCACATCCGCTTGAAAATATGTCTGCAGAGATATATGTAATTTTAAAAAGTATATTCTTTATATAACAAAAGTCTTGTCAATGTAAGCTAATCTCTAGAATAGTCTCTAGAAATTTATAACATTTGAAAGTTTGTGCATGAGCAAAGGTACAGCTCTGTTAAAAAGCATCACAGAACTGATTACATAAAGGCACAATTGAATAGCTGTTGCAACACAGCTGTTGTTTAGTGGAACAAATTCCACTAAATAGAACAATTGGAATGGGCATACAGTTGAACAGACCTGTATTTGTAGCACTATTTTCCCAAGTTATCAGGAACAAACAAGACATCCTTTCTTGGATGTAAACGTTCCTTTGCCACATGAAAATGTATGAAGTGGCATGAAGCTGCACCAGGGGAAGTTCAGATTGAACATCAGGAAAAGGTTATTCACTGAAAGGGTGGCTGGGCACTGGAACAGGCTCCCAGGGGCATGGTCACAGCACCAAGCCTGCCAGAGTTCAAGGAGCAGCTGGATAACGCTCTTAAGTCATCTCATATGGTTTTGATTTAGGTAGTCCTCTGAGGAACAGGGAGTTGGACTCGATGATCCTTATTGGGTCCCTTCCAACTTGAGATAAACTGTGATTCTATGAATATCTCCTTTGGATGCAGCTACAACTGTGCAGTTTACTACTAAGTGCATGAAGTTAAAGCCACTTCAATTCCTTGTAGTCTGAACCATACACATTAACTAGCTGATAGAGGCTGCTTCTCCTGGCAGCATAAGAAATATTCTGCAACCTTCATACAAAAATGATTATGCCATAATACTCGAGTTCACATTTGTTTAATGTTCGTACGTGGCTTCACTCAGATGAGTACTCACAATCAGCTGGCACCACCAGCACCCAGCTGAGCATGTCTGAGTGCAGTGAGCAATGAGAAATTGGGTGACCAGCTTTGGGCCAAAGCAAAAGGCTTCTTCCTACACTTCTTCACAGCCCTCCAGACTACACCATGTGCTTTTGAAACCCTTACACGCCAATAAACCGGCATCTGGTTGGGGGATGAGGGGGTGGGTGGAGCATGAAAGGTTAATGCTATACTGTAATTTTTTCAAAAAGAGCAAAATTCAAATTCTTTCATAAGAATACTGGGATCACTCATCATTCCAGGCAAGGGAGAGTAAGGGCTCACAAAACTCTGTGTAATGACCAAAAAGT
This sequence comes from Cettia cetti, assembly GCA_013401135.1. NCBI lineage: Eukaryota > Metazoa > Chordata > Aves > Passeriformes > Sylviidae > Cettia > Cettia cetti. Next base: position 18,107 of record VZUI01037207.1, on the reverse strand, counting down.
AAAATTGCCAAGCTAAGCCTGTAGTAACTCAGGCAAAGTAAAATTTTTTTAATATTTTCACCACATTGCCAGAGGCAAGACTGCAAAATTCCTTTGGAATGACACTTCTAAAATACCTTCTGTTACACCTTTGCTTGGTGTAAAAAGTACTCAAAAGAACCCTGATACTCTGCACTACATCCCTAATACCTGAATTCTAAGTTATTAAACAGAACTCTAATTGCAGCTACACTCAATTATTGTTTTTCAATGTTTGCAATTATTTTCCTCTTACAGAAAGATGAAGAAGGACCCTTACATCCTGCTTTCTGGAAAAGGGAGAATGACTAGTTTCCATTGCCCTTTTCCAGCAGAGACACATCTCTGACACTCTTAAGCTTTTCCTAATGCAAATGGTATCAGAAATTTTTGGTTTCAAGAGGTGTACAGAGGTCAGTAATCAAACAAAGCTACCAGCCAACTGCACTCTAGGCTTTGGCTAGATATCCTCATGATAGTCTGCACAAACAGCTTGTTGCTGTTGAAATCATCTGGCTCTAAAGAGCATCACAAAGCATATATACTGTATTATTATTATTCTGTTAAACAATTCAGAGTCCAACACAAATTTCAGAAAATTTCAAGCTAGCAACAGTTTCTCAAGAAAGAAGTGTTCTTGCTTTTTTTGCCATCACATCTTAACATCACAGATGCTAACAAGGCTGAATTTTCCTGAACTCAGTGGGAAAATGAAAAGTTTGCAGGAAATCTAAATAGATGACTTCTTAACTAGCCAGACATTGTATTCACCTTTCCATGATAGAAATGTAATGATATTATCAAGATATTGCTTAAACAACAAAAATCAACATAATACCTTTTACAGACACTGATACCATACGAGTGTTTAAAAAGCTCAAAACTTTCATAGATGTGTTATTTTATTACTAAAACACACTATTTCAGTTTTTTCTACAGAACATAAAAATTCATGTCTTCACATGAAAACAATTATATACAATTTAAGCATTAAAATTTAGTTAAAAAAACAGGGCTAAAATTGAGCTTAAGACCATATAGCATACTGAGCTTGCATCATGTGCCAAGAGCCATGCCCCTTCCTAAGGCAAATACAACCTCAGTTTATACCACTGGTGCAGCCAGGCTCAGTTCCTTCCCAAAATACTTAAGTCTGTGTCCACGAGGCTGATTGCCAGTGCTGTCATTTCCTTCAGTGTAATTCGGAAAGCAGCAGGAAACGTGGCTCACAACAAATGCAGGAATACCGGACATATACAAACAAAACAGAACCTACATCCACTCTGAACCTGCTCCTGAAGTCTGACCAAATCTGCAACTTAACCAGAGTGAACACCTCTCAGGATTAAGGGTATTCCGGTCATGAATTCTCACGGCTGAAGAGTTTTCTGCTGTATAAAACCAGGACAAACTCTTATTCTAGACATACATTCTTTTGGCAGGACTATGGGAGGAGGTTATATCTAGCTCACAGAAAATTAGGTCACCCATTTCATAAGCAAATATAAACTGCACGTTGAAGTCTGTAAGCATTTCATAGATACTCTCCCTCAACAGAAATTTGGAAGAAATTTATCACAAATTCTGCAGAGAGCTAGAATAATTGTAAATGCAGGAGGAAGGAAGTTCATATTTACAATCTTAGTCAAACAAAAAAAAAACATTATATCATCTTAGCAGCTGTGTAAGAATTTGGCAAGCCTCTGAGTAAAGTTTTTTCCGAACATCCCAAAAGAACAATTATTTTTGTTTCCTGGAACATATCTTCTTTGATATAAAGACCTCTCTAAGGATTGAGCCAGATGAATAAACTACAGAATACAACACTGAAAGTGGAATGTGTTGCACAGTGACTATTTTTACTGCTGAAGCAGCTGAGTGGACCACACTGTATAAGGAATGTAATTTGTGACACTAGAAATGCTAATTATTTGGATCACGTTCACGTCTTCATAAGAACAAGGGCTGGCAAGAAAGAACTGATCTGGCACTAATTTGCTGTAGCCAAAATGAGCAGCAAGAGTACCTATTTAAAATGTAGGTGACAGTGATCAGTTTAGAAGCCACGTAACAATGAATCTCTTAAATCAGTATCACCTCAATATTTAAAATGAAAATAATTTCCTAGTTGTGTTTGTCTACTGCACTATGAAAAAGCTTATGCAGACGCAGGAGTTTGTCACACATTCCATTAGCCTACAGTCTCATTTCCTTGGAGTGCTAACAGTACAGTGCGAAGTGGCTGGAAGATTTTTATAGTTTCATTTTTTGTAGAAAAGATTTTTACACTTGAATCTTAGATCTCTATCTCACGCTGAATCAAATCAAAGCAGCAGCACCATGAAAGGATTTACAATGAAGCTTAAAAAAAGAAGAATTATTTCATGGCTTTTATCATTTTTCTATCTTCCTTCAGACCTTTAAATGTCCATTGAAGTCTAAGTCTCGTTGGAACCTTCTTCCTATTACCTTTCCAAAGGATTTATAAAGTTTTCCTGATAGCAGCTACAGCCTAGCATACTCTGAAGGGCCAGCTTGTAACAAATCAGAACAGGTTTTAAAGTCAAAAAAGAAAACCAAAAAATATTTTTGCAGTTATAAATTTCATTCCACAGGGAGCTTTCTGCACATTCTCCCTTCAACCCAACACATCTATGCAGTAAAAGTAGCTTACAACTACTAAACATATGGCTGAATTCCTTGTGTATATTTATTTATAAGTAACTTATGCCAGGGTCCAGGTCTAGACTGTAAAGGAATGTTGCATTTGACAGTGCCACATATTTGTTTCCATCAGCAGGAGGGGAACACTTGAAAATACAGGTGAGCACCTTCATACATCTTCACCCTTCAAAACTGGAGATTGTGCTCCATCACAAAAATGCAGTGCTACAGCTCTTCCCATTAAATCACCACCTTCTTCCTCCTTTTCCTCCACAAGACACATGTCAAAGTGTACTCATACAGGTCAGGGTATCTTGTCTTGTTCATTTACATCACAGCAAGCAGTTCCCTTATTACCTCTAGAACATGCAAGAGGGATGGGTAGAGAACATGATCCAGTAGCCAGAAATGAAGCTCTTTTGTCATACATGTCATGACAATAATCTCCCCCCCCCTTCTATTCAATAGTAGAAATAGAATTAAAACTAATAAAACCTTTTGGTTCCCAACTGCAGAAACAAACAAGGATCTTTTTGAAAAGCTGGAAAACTAGGGCAAGGTAGAACAGCTTTTCAGCTGGTATGACACATCAGTAAAGCCAACAAACAAATCTAATTTTAAAATGAGTAGTCTAGCTTCAGTAAAACACAATTAGTGCTTTCTGATTCTAAGTCTAGTATCTAGCAACACTTTCATCAATGCTTTTCAGGAAGACTTCTAGTAATGTGACAGGAATCATGCCACATTAGACTTCAGATGTAAATGTTTAATGAGAAAAGGTTTTTTCATACAACATCTTGATAAAAGACAAGTTGGCTGTTTCTAGCATAAAGGAGGAAAGTTCTGTTTGGACCTTTAAAATAAAGTAATAGATGATCATAAGAATCCCATCCAGAAACAGACAAAACACTTGAATTTTCATAGCACATAGGTGTATTAGAAAACAAGAGACTGAATTATGTTATTTGTGACTCAGTGGCTGAAAAGATTTGACATAAGTCAAAGCAACAGTTTTTTAAACAGGTAACATGCTCACAAGCTATTTTATAATAACATAAAAACATCCACACCATCTGAGTTAGGTATCTAGGCTCAACAATCAGAGTACAGAACATTCATACAGAATGGAAAATCAAGAAGTTAACTGCCAAATTGATTTTGCAGGCTGGGGTGGGACAAAAATCAGACTCAAAATCAGATCAAGGACAACCCAAACATTTAATAAAGTACAAAGGAAAAGGTGGGTTCTTCTTAGGAAAAAAACCTATGCTTTTTAAAAGACACTACTATGCAAAATATTTCAGATGCTGTATCCAAAATAACCTCAGGGTACAAATAAAGAAAATAACCAAGTAAAAAATAGTTAACAATGTTATGAATAACACCAGAATCATCCAGAAGTTCAGTTCACAGGTCATGCTGTATAAACATAAGATGAAAGATACTAATAAAACAGTTTAAAACATGATTAATACTAAACTCTTCATTATGGTACTAGATATTTCTTGATGCAAAGCTCCCATATAAGTATAAATACAACATCACTCCACTCTCATAATCAAGTACTGAAAGAAGCAGGAAGTCCTATCCTTCCCTGCATAAGAAAAAGGTGAAAAGTAAACTATCTGTAGGGCACAGCAGACAATCCAAGTAACTTGTATATGCAAAGTCAGAAAGTCCAAGTTTCTCTACATAAATCTTATGATTCATCTTAAGCAAGGTGTTCTTTTTAGCAAGAGGAAGTGAGTGCAGAAAGAAGAAAGACAGGGTTAAGAAGTCAAGAAAGGTCAGTGTGCTTGGGACTGGACAATGTTACACACATATAAAATACAGCAGATACCATTTAAATAATAATTTTACAAGTCAAAGACCTTAACAGCTTTGTCTTTAAAAAGCCAAGAGACCAAAAACAAACACCAAAAAAACCCCAATCACAAGACTCTCCACCCCTTTGCAAGTAAAGGAAAGCAAATGAGCTAAGTCCCTTTCTGTAGGAAAAAGAAAAACATGCCCAAAAATCAGTGGAAGAAAGTTGGGAATGATTTTCATGCACTGCTGTTGTTGCAGTGCTAAACACTGCTGGTAGCATGGACCAAGAACGCAATCCTAGTACTCATGCTATCATTTTCTAGGTGCAAATCTATCTAAAATTTAAGAGTCAGAAAAGAAAAAACCCTTTTATTTAAACCAATATACTCTTTGCACACTTGCTCATAAACAGCACTAGTAAAGAGGCACATAGTATTATTACTATATTCCATAACTAGACTCCTAGGATATTTAAGTCCCCACTAAAGTCTTTAAGACACAGATTTTAGGGCTGGTTTGGGCTTTTTTTTTTTACTAAACTATTTATACATAAGGTAGATTTTATTGTGCTGGTGAAGCTGAAACAACTTCTGTTTTCATACAGCTGGATTTGACACTCAACTGAAAATGCTCTTCTGCATTTAACAGAAATCTTGCAACACACTTTGCAGGAAGATACATAGAAATACAATAGATAAGGAAGCAATTACCTGGGCAAGTGCCCCATAATATTGAAGGAAGTCATAAAAACAATTTCCTTTTACTAAACTTAGAGAAGGCCAGTATGGATCATGTTGGTTTGCTGTCCTTTTATTGTTCAGCAGAATTCTGGACTCTTAACCTCACATTCTGATACTGTCTGATTACATAGCATTATAGCAAAAGCCTGACATAACTGAGACCAGTGAAAAGTTAGTGCAACAGCCACTCTCTGAAAGCCTGGCCATGAACAAACATGCACATGGCAATTTTAGTCAAGCAACCAGCCAAAACTCACTATTTAATAGACAGGAGCTAGAACAATCAGCAGCAAATGACTCACCAGTGAGGTGCTACTATGCTATAAGTAGCATTTGCTCTGTCAGAGCTGCCAGTGGACCTTCATGCTTATTAAGGGAACTGCCTGGCTGTGGTCCCATGGCAGTGCACTGAGAATGCCTACCAGGCATCCATGCCTGACTGCCAGCACTGCTTCGATGGCACTGTCTCCTTCTGTTCAGTGCAACCACTTATGAGCTCTGGAAATGAAACAGCTCAACCACATGCCAGAGTATGCCCCACATCATCATTCAAGAAGCAATACCTGCAAAAAACTAAGTGGGATGCATCCTAAGATCTTCTTTGTTCCTGGTCTCAACTGGTCATCTGATGTACAACCTTCTCTCAGAAGAAAACAAGAAAAAGAGCAATACATCTGTGGAATCATTCACAGTCTTTGTGATAAATAGTAAGGTCAATCCTGACAGCACCTCTTTCCAGCTCTATTATTCCTAACAGATAAAACCCCCTGTTTTAAAAAACTCAATCAAGTCACTGAAACCAAGTTCTCAAGCCCTTTTTCAATTCCTCTGCATCATCTAAGGAGTAATCCCAGCTGAGGAGAACACGCACAAAGCACAGGACTAACACAACTCATAAATACTATCCAACCTCCCACAATGCATTTTGAGATGGGGAACACCAAAAACAAGATCCTGCCCAGTTCTCAGTGGACAGAGTATCTCCTGTGGGGCAGTCCTAGCCAACAACATCTAAGAGCATGCATACAAACGTAAACCCAAGTGCAGGAAGGAACTGAGCAGAGAAAAAGGTTTTTTCTACCTATCCTGTTTCAAATCAAGAAGCATTTCAGCAGCAAACATTCCAAGATTAGTTCCCAAAAAGAGTACAAGAGAGCTACACAGACAATTTTCAAAACTACTCGTTGTTTGCAACTCCACTAAAGAACTGGAAGAGTGTATGAAGAAAAAAAAAGATGAATGTAACAAGAGAGTAGAGAAAGTGTGTTTCAAGATGACAAGGACAGCATTTAACCCATAACATAATGCTTCCTCTGTGGCAGACCTAACTTCCTCTTTTAAAATGATGTCCTGTTCCTCAAGACACTATAAAAGCTCAGCAATACAGAGAGGGCACAAATCGATTTTTTTACAGAATGCAAAGTCATGGATAGCATTTCAGTGCTTATTTTGATCATCTTTGAAAAGTAATAGATCAGAGTTAGTTACAAACATACTTTCTAAACACAATCTATAAAATATATTGGCAGCACAGTAGCAATAAAAATATGAAAACTACATAGTTTTCTATCTGTATGCCATTAAATAGCAGGCTTCTTCTGCATGCACGTCTAATGACAGAAAGACCATCACTATTTGCTATTGTTGAAATACAAGCCTCAAACCATACATTCAAACTAATTCCACATAGCTGCACAGATGATTCTTGATGCACAGAGACTGCTGCTACCCTCCCCAGGAAAATGTCACCCATTACATTAGGATGCAAGCAAAACTTCAGAAATTATGACAGAAATATTAAGTAAACTATGAGTGTCTTTTACTGGACCTTCAATTACCTCACACAGTTGTGCTCTTCATTTTAATAAACAACTCTATCACATTACATCTCTCCTCAATGAGTCATGTCAGGGAAAATTTTAAGTTTTCTTTTCAAAACATGAACTAGTAATATAATATAATATTTTAAATTGTTAACCATCTACATATTCCAAATTCTACTAAAAAATCAAAACAACTTCATATTCTACTTACCACCATTTCAAACAATGGCTATTACAATACTTCCAAAAGTTACTTCACTGTGAGTGTCTTGGAATAAACAGACATAATAAAAGGCAATGATTTATAATGCACAGTATCCAGATACTAAATACTTAGTCCTACTGCAAAAATAAAAAAAGTCCTACTTTTGCATATATGTTAGTTCAATATTCCTGTCAATAATACTGCCTGAATCATACTAAAACACCAACAGTTCATCACAATCCAGCAGAACTCATTTTAGGAATGAAGCAGCAGCTGCTGAATCTATCGGTAGGCTTCCCCTTCTCAGCTCTTACAGGCACTTTGTAAGATAGTGAAGGCATGCGCAGTTGTAAACTCAAATATTTAAATCCACACGGCAAGGCAAAAAGAATGCAGACAACAGAAGGCCAGCTGCAATTTTTACACTTTCATAAGAGAACAACGGATTTTTTAATCTTGCTTCTCAACTCACTCTAAAATAGGAAAAAAAAAAAATTAGGCAGCTTTAACTAGAACAATGTACTACACAAGACACATCAATATCTTGCAGCATTTTATCATGTTTCATCAGATCATTTGTATAGAAATGTTGTTCTCAAATTCTCACAGCCTGTCAAGAGTTGTATTAAAGAGTATGCCAGATTAAGTTTATCTCAGAAAGTTAATAATGACATACCACACACAAAAAAAATTCAGGTTTCCTAGTTTCAGGTGATATACATTCCAAACAGAAGGAAGACCATCATGTACCTTCAGGATTAGAAAAATAATGCAGGTGGAATTCAAGCTCAGAAGGGGTTATATTAACCTATACAAAATAAAGACACTAGATAAAGTGTTAGGAAGACATTGCTTTAAAGCATATTCTCCTGTTTTACAAATACAGTCCTATTTTATCACTGTTTAATGCGTCTTTTACACTAAAGTGTAAAAAGGCATGAGGTCAGCCCATGGTCACATTATACACGGCAAAATCTGCATTGCCATCTTCAAAATTCAAAAGTATACATTCCACAAGAATTACTGGAAAGCGTTCATCATCAGAAGTACTAAATAATGAAGAATAATTTAAAAAGTGAAAGCTAATACCATAACTTGCCTTATGTAGTACACTCAGATCAATCTTTAGTCCATAAAGCAAGCAGCAATGGGTTCAATTTAAACTCCTCCTATTAGAAGGACAGCATGTATATTAAATCAAAGTAATTTGCATCAAGTGAGTATTTTTTCCCTACACTATGTCTATTTTAAATCTAAAGGCCACAAAAAGCTAACATAGTTTTAAATGATCTAGAAAACACATAAAATCACTCCCTAAGCTTTCACACCTCACAGTCTATCCAAGCTAATGTCCTACGTGATACCTATAAATATATTAACTACCTGATCATTCAGGAGAATGAAGATTAACCTCTTTGCAAAAAGAGGGGCACCAAAGTCATCACAGTTCAGAAATGAAACACCACTGACGTTGAAAGTGCATAGTCTGAAAATACTTTGTTTACTCTGTGCTGGACTTTCAACTTCAGAATACACTCCAGTCATTCCAGAAATATTCCATTCCAGTTGATAAAAGATAATTTAAGATTCATTATACAGTGGTAATAACTAAACCCATGGACTTTTTTTTTTCCCTAACTTGTTGGTTTTGAGGAAATTCTGAAGTTTTTGTGCACATTCGAGTTGAACAAATATAAACAGTATCAAAACAGAAAGCTTCATTCAAGCTAATTATAAGGACAGTGCTTTTGGGGATGTGCTTTCTCTTTTTAACTACAACATCTCTGATTTTCACTAACTGAGATAGGAAGAAAAGAAGGTTAAGCTAAATGCTGCAGGATCAACTGGATAGCAGTTCAGAGAGCACTCCTCGTAAAGATATTGTATGTTTCACTTTAACAACTGCTATGTGGATGTGGCTCCTCTTGAAAATTTCAGTCATTTCCCTGTTTCCATTTTCAGCTCTGCAAGCTGCTGGAAAGGAAAAAACACTCCCACTTTTCTATGGGACCCTCCTCCTTCCATGTAATTGCTGAAATTGATACTTCTCACTTTTGCTGTGCTTTTTAGACAGTATCTCAGAGGTCCTAATCCAGAACAATGGAACATTTCTTCCTGAAAATAATTCTTTCCTTCTACTCCAGGCAGGAATTTATTTGTGGCACTCACATCAATCTGACAAACAGCCTTTCAGTTCCACAAAACTGATCATATCACGAAGTTACTTATTAATAGATACAACAGAGTAAAGGTGAAAGAAAAAGTGATCTTCTCTTACCCAGCTTCAGCAGAACTGTTCTCATGACTGTGACATGCTCAGAGACGGATACAGTTTCAGGCAGTATTATTGCTCTGCGAGGTTATTAGTGAACTGAAAACTACTGACTTCCCTCCTCCACCCCTAAATAAAATGCCCCCATTTAATAGATAGAAGAACTATCCATTAGAAGATACAACTACTGTTGACTGAACTCCAGAGCACCAGAAATTTGCACTGATACACACAACTTGAAAAACGCTTTTCCAGGAACAGCGTGCAACCACCCATGTTTCTGTCAAAGCCAATCAGACCCTCATGTTCAAGTAAAAGGTCATGCTCTTGAGTCATGCATTAAAGATCTAAGTGACAACTTCCTTTGAGAACGGAGATTTGCATGGCATTTTTTTTAAAGGCTTAGAACAACCTAATGAGATTTTTTCATGATGGGGAGTTTTTTTAAATGCACTATAAACCACATTTTGCTAAGCCTTTAGTCACTTGGGAAGAAGAATGATTCCTGACACCTTGGAAGTCCAAACTTGCACTGGTGTATTAAAACATATTCTAACAATCATTAACTCATTTTTAAGTGGTGAAACAAGTTCAAAGTGATCCTTTAGCAAAGAGCAGAGCATGAAGCAAAATTAGTAAGGTAAGGATAAGTAGGTGTTTAGCATGTTTGGGGATTTTATGCGTGTTTTTCTTATATCTAGTCTCCAGTGACCTTTATATATACAAAATCAACTCATGCATGGCTTAGAGGTGGACTTGGCAGTACTAAGTTAAATGGCTGGACTCAATCCTAAAGGTCTTTTCCAACCTAAACGATTCTATGATTCTATAAATAAAGACAGCTTGGAATGCTTGGCTTCTGGCATAGAATCAAAAATCCTATGCAAGATGCCTCATCACTATACAGGCATGAAACAGGCAAGCCAGGATGAAATCAAGAACAACCCCACATGAGCGAGAAACTGCTGAGGAACAGCCAGCGGTGCAATACCAAAGACTGAGGCTTTAAGTCCAGACACAATCCATAAGTATGGTACTTCCCAAAGAACAACTGTGAGAAATCTCCCTAGGCACTGAACACTGTCCCTGCTTCCGAAGGAATCTAGATTAGTTATTGCATTTATTTTACATAGGGTGTCTTGTTCTTGTAGACAGAGAATCTCAGAGTTAACACAAATTAAGAACTTCAGATCTTATCTTCATGTACTCTCTGGCAACAATATGAGAAAACCTGAGGGAACACTGTCATACTCCTAATGAAAAGGTTTCACATTTGTTAGAGTACTTCTCTTCTTACCTAATTCAATACTTCTTGTTCTAAATTATAAGAGAGTAACAAGCCATGAGCTCAGACAAAAGTAGAAAAAATCCCATGGGATTAAAATTAAGACAATTAGTATGCAAGTAGAGTATTTCTGAAAAGCTAATAAGCTCCCCATGCCAATTTCACCTTTGGAAAATCATCACTAGGCTGTAAAAATCAGTCTTGTTCCTAAGGAGTTTGAAAGCATGCTAAAAACCTACTAGTTTCAATACTGAGCTAGAACCCCTCCCAGTTTTGTAAAGAAGCTTGTCTAAATAAGTATAGATAATATTAGTCATCTAGATATGAAGTTATTTTCAAAATCATGGGGAAAATTATTTCCTACAACCAATTCTGAAAGCCTGACAGATGTCTTTTCATACTCGTAAAATGCAACAAGCAACCTGGAAAGGAGCTTGTCCTTATTATTTAAAATGCCTTTACATCCCAGAAGTAAAAGAATGTTGAATTCTGCAAAACAATATATAATCATGGTCTAGGAAGATGGATAGAAGGATGTAGCTTTTCTTCTTTCAGCAGCTCCCAACACATCACCTCTTCAATTTTATCATCTTGGCACACTGTGGATTATGCTGTTAACCAGATCATGGAATTTACATGGATTCAATATTGCCTGTCTGGTTTTGTTATGAGTATCTTTAATGCACAATAGTTTAGTGATTTCTAAAGCTACCTAGGGATAATTCTGTCAAGAAAAGTGTAAGGGGGGAAAAGGTTCTCTAGGCTCCACTGTTTCTCTTCTGTTCTTACTAATACCATCTCTTTAAGGGGCCTACAAGAAAGAAAAAAAAGCCCACTGAGTGAAACATCCAGTTCTTGAGACTGGGTCAGCAGTGTCAGAGATGCAAAGAGACTATTCCAGGCTTAGCAAATGCATCTGTAAAGAGATTAATGACTAGAACAAGCATATAAACAACACATGGGGAACTTTACTTCTTTCAAAGAACCTGCACATTTGTTTTGCTAAAGCTATCTTCTACAGCAAATCCAAGCCTGTGGTGACATCACATCACAATACTGGTGGACTACAAGGATCAATTCAGCAACTTCGCAGTTAAATGTAAGAGTACCTCTCCAAATCTACAGGACCTCTGACAGAGAGAAAAATCTGTCAAACATAGTTTCAATATACTTTCCTAGTGATTAAACCAATCAAATCAGCATTTTAGACAGAATATTTTACCATAATAATCAGTGGAACTATTTAAAAGAAATCCACAGACATCAAAAAAGCACTAAGCTTTTTTCATCACTGATTGAAACAATACAGTTGGGCAAAACTGTCTTAGCATGTCGAAATTGCAGGAATAATAAAATTCTACACACACAAAGAAGCCACATTATGAATTCTGTTGTAAAATTAGCATTTCTCACATTATGCAGTAACTTACTCAACATTTACTGTTGCACTTAGCGCTGTAAAGGTGATATCAGAGTAAGAATTTAACCATTTGAGATGGAACTATTTTATCATCAATGCTTGATACATACTCATTATTTGCACTTCTAACACTAATCAATGATACAGCCTTTAAAAGACAATTTAACAAGCAGATAATGCAAATTCACCAGTTACAATTTAAATAATATTCAAAATTAAGTCTTTTGGATGCTTCTGAAAACATTTTTCCTTTTACCATGACCAACTGGATTTCAGAAAATGTAGTGTAAATTTGCACAGAGTAATCCCTGACAGTTCTTCCTCAAAGAACCAGCAGAATTTTTCACAAGTCACTGATACACAACTGCTCAACAGCAGTAGACACTACTAGTTCAACAACAGTTTTAGTTTGGGGGAGCAATTTTACCAGGAATCTATAACCAAGTTCAAACATTAAGACCATGATGACATAGAATAAACTACCTTTTCTATGCTACAGATGGCTGTTCTTAAGGCAGAAAAGTGGGAACCCGCTGACAGAATTTGCATCAAGATGAAAGCTACCCATGTTTCAAGCAACAAGCTCCACTTTGAGCTTTTCTTTGGGGAGCAAACTGTTCCTTCTTACTGGAACAGCCAAGAAGGCAACAATTAAAGTAACTACAAGTACCTTACTGCACATCTTGACCGTAAGCACAGCACAGTTCCACTTTTCTTTTTTTTTTTAAATTTACTTTAACCAGGACAAAAAGACGCCAGGAATACCACATGTCCCACCAACTCAGCAAACTGCTAAGTCTCTGGGAAAAGGGAAGGACCATGAGACAACCACAGCACCAGCAGCAGCAAAGGACCCTAAGCCAGCAGTAGGCAGTGGACTTCAGCTCTCACCATCATATGAACAAAAGTTTCTGCCAGGCCCCCCACAACTGCTCCAAAAGATTTGTGAAGTGTGAAGCTATCAGAGAGGATGAAGGATGCCAATGAGCTTCCCTCCAGCCCCTTTCTGTATGTATGTTTTAGACAGCATGTTTTCCCACTTCAGATCTACACTTGAGAAAAATGATCAGGTTCTATATTTAACTTCTCCAAGACTTTTTTACATGAAAATCCAATACTGACACAAGTAATGAAACTTAGCAGTCACAAAACTGGAGAGTGATGTCACTTCTTGCTCCTGTTTCTTCCTAATCCTGATGTGCTAGAAATCAGCTTTTCTGTTGTAATAAACAATAGGAAACAGTAAGGTGTTTCTGTATGAATGCAGCTTGGCACTCTAAACACTTGACAGAGTACTGACACTCCCACATGGCACATGACCATTTCAGCACATGTCAAACACAATAATTAGAACTCCACAATGTTAACAGTGCAATAAGGGACGATAATTCAGAAAATTTTCACAGAAGATGAGAACAATCTACATTCAGTTTACCACTTAAGGTATGCAAGATCAGTACATTTTTACCACCAACCTGAGTTCTTGAATACTGTAACATTTACTTACATAAATATAATAGTCTTACCACTGTGGATAGTAATTCCCTCACCAGACTCCCTATAATATTTTTGTATAAGAACTTTCACCTTACACTGCTGTCTTGAAAAGATCAGAGGCAATGAAGATTCAATCCCCTTTTTGATAACATTTGTTTAAATTATTTTGGTGAATTTTTGAGACTAGAAATTCAGTAATGGGTAAAAAATTATGTTCTGTGACTGTTTTTATATTATCCCTGGAATTCCTTCCCCAACCCCAGGCCTCCCTCCCCCCTACACCCCCTAAAATCCAACTAACTCATTATGATATAAGATGGCAACAAATTATTTTCCTAATATTTAATGTCAGGACAGTTTCAAATTCTCGTGTACATCATCTTCCTCCATACAAGTACAGTGATAGCTCACAGACCAAGACATTTCAAGAGCTCTCCACTAACAGATGGATTTTAAAACACAAGTTCAACAAACAATCTATTTAACATCTTACACAAACACTTCCACTAAAGCTGGACATAGCAAACAACTAAATCTCCTACTTGGAACAAAACAGAGAAATTACTTTAATTCACTCAAATCTCAGAAAACATCAGTCAATATATCTGGATCAAGTTGCACAAAAATATTCTGCAGATACTTTTCTTAGTCTCTATACAACTTTCCTATATGAAGGATTATAAGCAACCTTTATCATTATTGAATTTTAGTTCTTTCTCACAAGGACTAATTTGTTTATATTGGGTAGTTACTAGTAATTTCTAGTAATAACATATAAAAGCTAATATGTCATTTTCAATGGACACTTTTTTAAAGTGATGATAGAAGAAGTGATTTGCAGATTAAAAAGAGACACTTAAATCTCTTGCTAATCTGAAAAACAACTATAAAGGGCAATAATAGTGCAAGTTTCGTTACTAGCATTACCTAACCTTGTAGGTATTCCTAAAGGTAGAAAACATCCCATGACGACCAATTACCAAAGATATTTTTGAATTCTTAAAAGGACTTAATACGTCAACTTTGTTTCATAATTGACATTTTCTGAAACAAAACGAACACCCCGCATAGAAACGGGTTCAACTTCACTACTGGGCAGTCTGCTGCCATTTCAATGTGTGATTAACCCTTAGCAATAAAACCGATCTGGATCGCACCTTTCTATAAGGCTTGTTTATCCAACATTGTCTGATTCAGCTGCAAACCAACACATTTTCTTCTGACAATTGCAGAGAAAGAGTGTGAAACATGACCACATGGCTTATTGTTGGGGCCAGAAACAGAAATTGGACATTTCTGGCTTTGGTGTTTGTAACAAGTTCTAGATTTAATCAGCAGGCTCCTCAGTATGAACAGATGTTAATGGGAAGTTGTGAAGTACATTATTTCAGTTCTACTTGAAAATTCCATAACAAAACTATTGTTTACCATAACAGAAAAGGCAGAGTGTGATTATTTTGCAACCTTTGGCTTCATTTGTAACACAAGTGATTTGTACTCCTCTTCTATTAAGAAGGTGATGTAAATTACTTAATGGCTGAGCTCTTCTGTACTATTCTTCCAAGTATTTACCTAACTGGCTTAGTCACTCAGATTTAACTCTGTTCTAGTTTGATAGGTTTTTACTTCCCCCTCCAGTGGCTGAAAAACTTTTGAAGAAGGAAGGCAAGTATGACCACTAAAGATGAGACTAACGCAGGATAAAGATCTACAATTTAAAGCACAAAGGATTAACTATTTCTAGCTAGAAAAGCCAGTTGACTCTATCGAAAACCTTAATGCTGAAGGAACAGACAAAGGACTAAATTCAAATAAAGAAGCAATTGCTAAAGACGATCAGTGGTTCGGGGGAAACAAGGCAATACCCATATATTCTGATAGCCTTTTGATATATTTTTGAAAAACAAAGCCTCTTAAAATCAACCTCAGTGAAGCATTACCTATGAAGGGCACTGCAGCAGTTTCACACGATACTTAAAACCAACAGGTGTTCTCTGTACCCAGACTTACTTTACTAAGAAACAAACAGGCTCCAACACACAGGACATTGAACAGTTTATGACAATACACTACTCCACTGTTAAAATCTACTTTAAATTCAAGCCTGAAGGCAGTAGTCTCAAGACACTATGCAATGAAGGTAGATTGAAGATTATATAAAATCTGTCAGTGTTCCCTTTCACAAAAAATTTTATACTCTTTCAAGAAATTAACAGCCAGTACACTGTATTTCTTTCCTTAACTGTGGTTTATCTCTTATTAATACTTTTCTCACAGTCACACATGCTGAGTCAGAGAAGCAGTGGTAGAAGGATGCTTCACTGTTTATCATCATCTGAGTATAAAAATGAAGCCATTTTAAGGAAATATCTCTCTGAAAATGAAAACTGTATGAGGGCAATAAATAAATAAACTCCTTAGAGCCACTTACCTTTCTGTTGTAAGAAAGCAAAAAGCTTCTGTAACATGGATTTATGTACAGTAATTTGTGTACCACCCAGTGATATGAAAAAAATCATGTATTAACTTAGGTGCAGAAGAACATTTCTGTGTTCCAATATCTACCACACCCACCCAAGAACGATATCATGTATTAAATATGGATATGTCTAGATCTTTACGGACCTTATGTGGAAAGTATTCCCTAGATTATGACCTATACTTTTGTTCAAGATGATTTATCAAGTAATTTTCCCATTCCTCTATTTTAACAGGAAATTTCACAGCAGAGAATAGCTGATTAAAGACAATAAAATTGGAAGATCTGTTGTTCTAGACATTTTGTTTCAATAAACATTTGGCATTAATCAATTAATTCTTCTGCTCTAAGGTGCTTAACAAGCTGATGTATCCATGTCTAGAGGGCACTAGGCAGAACAGACAAAAAGAGGCAATTCGTTCAAAATGGAGTGGGTGTGATTCTACAGTCTCACAAAACATTCATCCTTCACAAGGAAGGTAATGTAAAGATATTAGCCATATGAAATATTTATATTTGCCAAATGGAGTGTACCTGCAACCCATCAGTAAAAAATAAACTGTACTACCCAGAATGCTGTTCATCCCCTTCTAAACACCTATAGCCCAGGAAAACTATAAAATACTAGTAAAAATGATAAAATGAGACAGTGTTCAAACACGCAGGTGATTGTCTTCTGCCCTACAAGATAACAAATCCAAAAGAAATAAAATCTTCCAAAATGAACAGGTAAGTCATTGGCTTCTTAAGACAACCAGCATTAGTGCAGGAGAAAAATAAGTATAGCCATATGAATTTTACAAGGTCATGTGACACTCGTGTATACAGACACTCCTCCTTTCCCTCCCACCATCAGTGATTTTCCCCATGCAGAAAAAAATAATATACCATTCTCCCAGTTTCATGAAAACCAGCGCAAGCATCAAGCTTGCTTGGGAGGCTCTTCGCAAACCAGCCTGCCTTCAGTAAGTCGTATGGCTAAAAAGCTAACAGATTTCAGGTTTGGTGTTTGGTTTTTAACCCATCATTCCTTCCTGCACCAAGAACGAGGATTTGCGCGTTTTGTTCCGCGGGTGGCAGCGCGCCTTGGCGATGCCTGCGCCGGGGACCCGACTGCCTGCGGCTGCACAGGGTGGAGACTCACCCAAGCTGACATTGTCTGCATGCCACACACTACATCCCTCGCGCATCCCCGGCGGACTTCCCAGCCTCTTCCGAGGCATGCCTCATTCGGGGAAAACCCGGGGGGCACACACATACAAGAAACCTCCACCAGTCACCAGAGCTTCTCTAGAAAAAAAAACCCCGACGGTATCTGGGGCGTGGAGGGGCGCGGGGCACAAGCGCGGGCCGGTAAATGCGCGCCCCTCCCGCACCCCTTCGCTCTGGTGCTCCCGCCCAGCCCCGGCAGTGGCTCGGGGGCCGAAGAGACGCGGCAGGAAACGCCGCCCGCCGGCTCTGCCACCGCCGCCCCCCAGAAAAGAGCGACACGAAGGCGGCTCCGTCACTCACCTCGCCCCGGCTCCAGGGGAGCCCCGGCGGGCTGCGGCGACGCCCCACAGAACAGAGGGGCGAGGCGCCGGGCTCTCTCCCGCTCGCTGCCGGCGGCGGCACCCGGGTCTGCTCCGCCCGCAGACCCCCTCGGCGGCGGCGGCGGCGGCTGCTGCTGCTGCTGCTGCTGCTCCTCCTGCCGCCACTAATGGTGGCTGCTGATACCGGTTCCTTTCGCCGCTCCCTTCCTTTCCCGTTCCTTGTTTCCGCCGAGCGCGGAACCGCCTCCGCCCGGCGGCCGCGGCGCGTCCCTGCCCAGCAGCGGAGACGCCGCTCGCAGCACGCCGCTGCCGCCCCAGCGCCGCCGCCGCTCCGGGCTCCCCCCGCCGCTCACTTCCGGCGCG
>VZUI01037204.1:0-20438 GCA_013401135.1 Cettia cetti | reverse complement strand
AAAGGAAAGGAAAGGAAAGGAAAGGAAAGGAAAGGAAAGGAAAGGAAAGGAAAGGAAAGGAAAGGAAAGGAAAGGAAACTTTCAAAATATTTTTAAAATCCTTGCTGGCTGATTTGCAAAACAGTGAAAAGTCCTCAACTTTTTTCCGAGAAAACTGACTTAGCAAAGTAAAGGTTAAAGATTCAGCAGAAATCATGTTTTACACTGAAAGAAAGGTGTAAAATGCTCACATGAGATACTTTTCAAGTCCGCCATGTTACCCAGTGATTTTGTTTGATTTTTGTTGTTGTTTGTAAATCTGTGAAAGATATACAGAAATATCTTTTTTGGTATAAAATCCTTCTGATTTTTCTCTCCTTCCTCTGCAGATTGGTGGCTGCGCAAAAATGTGCCACTGCTCTTCATTGTCCATAAATCAAGTGCATTAGCCACAGCTGTTCATGACACACCAGCCCTTCCCCAGTGCCAGTGGTGTTACTCCAGTGAGACACATCAGTTTTACCCTTGTTCTAATCCCCCAGTTCACCCCTTCATAACTGCTTGTGCAAATGTGCCAAAGCAGAGCAGAGGCAGACACCACACAGGCACAACAGAGTTGTTATGTTGTTCCCCAGGCTGTTTCTCACTGAGGCAACCATTAACCTGCTCTTCAGAAATATACAAACCACAGCTTTTCTCAGCCTCAGTATAGAAAGAATTATGTTAGCACACACTGGTTGGGTGTTGTTCCTAGGAAAACAAAAGTCTCCAGGGGTCTTCTTTCTCAGTTCCCTCTAGTGTGTCAGCAGATTATAGAGATGAAGTCAGTAACAGTTTTTTATATTCTTAGTCCTAAAAACTTCAGCACAGCTGAACTTTTCTCTGTCTTAAAATGCTTCTTCTCTCCTTGGGGCTTTTAACACACTAAGTCTTTCAGTTTTACATGAAACCTTGCCTGGACTCCCAACAGTGCTCTTTCAATGAACTCCTTGGCTCAGCTGGAGTCAATGACCTAAGTCCTCTGGCCTGCAGGAAAGGCAGGATTTCAGCTCTCATTCTAGCAAACTTTCTTCCTTTTCACTGTACTCCTTCATTTTTTTTTTTCATTTCCTATTGCTATTTCCTAAACCTCCTTCATTACTGGTTCATAGAAATTTGCCTCAAATTCTCTATATCCTTGGCATTTGATGCTCTTCAGATGCTCTGGTTATAAATTTTGTATATGTGCTTGTTGTGGTCATCTGTGCCCTGTTTCAAATGAAATCATCAGAACCTTTTTACTGGCTGGGTACATCTAAGGCAAGGTTTTACTGCAAATGTGTGTGTTTGCTCAGCTCCCTGAGTGGGTTGACTGTTCATTTTTAACACCATGTGGTGCCTATGCTCATATCTTGCTTGAGTGTTGACTTGGGATCTAGGTAATTTTAGGATAGAACATGGAGTAACAGGCACAAACTGAAACTGCAGAAATTTAGGCTAAATATAGGAATAAATTCTTTACTGTGAGGGTAGTGAGACACTGGAATGAGTTGCCCAGAGAAGTTTCGGGTGCCCCATCCCTTGCAGTGACAAGGCCAGGCTGGATTATGAGTTGAGCAATGTGGTCTAACAGGAAGCATGGGTCCCCCCTCATGACAGGGGGAGCTGGAGCTAGATGATCTTTAAGGTCCCATCAACTCCTAATATTCTATGTTTTCTAAAACACTGTTGCTTATGAATGCAAACAATTCAGGGACTCTTCTTCTGAATGAAAACTGAACTTCTGGTAGCTGGACACATTCACATTTTTGGTCCTTGCTGGCCAAGAGATGCAACAGGCACAGTCTCACAGAGTGACCTTTCTCTTTGTTGGAAGGATGCCCATGCCTCCTCCTCTTCATGGCCCTTCAAGGCTCCAGGATGTGTGAATTATTTTGACTGGCTATCCCCAGGATGATAGTGGTGTGTCCTTAGTGGTTGCTCCTTGGGTTGAACGTATTTAAAACAAGAGCTTGCAGTTGTGTTCCGGAATGCAAACAAGTAAAAGAGAAGACAAATACTGCCAGCCTGAATGTGCCCTGCTGTCTTCTCTGAAAGGGTAGAGGTACAAAACAGAAAGAAGGATTGATTCAATCAATCTGGCTGCCAGGTTGGGGATGGGAGGTAAGCAGTTCCTTCACTGGATGTAGAAAGATGTTTATTCATGGAGATCTCCACTTAGAATGTACTTGTTATCTTGAAAACGGCCAAGTTGGGAAGCACTGCCCTTCCTGTTTTTTCTACATGCATTTACACCACAGTGAGGTCCGAAACTTTCTTTGAAATGCCAGTAAAATGTTTCTTTGTATTGAATCTGTGTTCTGAGTCTTCGAAGATTCAAAATCACCTGTTCTTTGGATAAGGAGCTTGCTAACACTGGTACTCTTTGAAACTTGAGCCTTCAAACTGTTGACTCATACAAGCAGTAGGCTTAAAAGAAATGGCAGTTCTGTAAACTGTGGGCTTTAGTTACAAAAATATCCCCTCCCTCCCTGCAGGGATCAGGAAGGAGTTTTCTCACTTCCCTTCCTCACCAACATTCATGTTCGCTAGAATGCTCCCTGTTTAATTCACTCCATACCTGCTGGTTTTGTGAGTCCTGATGCTGTTGACGTTTCTTCCAGCCTTTCTAAATGCAATGGTAGAAAGCAATGCTTTTCTTTGGGGCATGGGATGTGATAACCAGAACTGAGTTACTATCTCAAAGCATAGTCAGAAAATGGAGTTTGCAAATGTTGTATCTTGTGGATGGAGTTACAACAGTATTATTTTGATTCCAGCCTCTCAGTATCAAATAACATATTGAAAAACCAAGAGCTGGATGAAGGATCTTTTATAAGCTATATGCCGTGCCTGTCATATTTTCTTAAGACACATTGTTCTAAAAATATCTCAGATGATTTTATCCTAAATGTTTGGGTAAATGCACATGCATACAAAAAGGAATAATGATAAATCTAATTTTAATTTTCCTTTGCAAATAAATGTTATCAGTTATAAGCCAGTCACTAGCAGTTTGCAATTCATTAAAATTTAATCTCCTTGAGTAGATGGTAAAATAAGAGATTTGAGTTATGATAACCATGTCCAGACTTAAAAGCCTAATCTTCTTTCCTCCTTCCCTGACAGGTGTGTTTGACAGCTCATATCAGATTTTGCAACGTCACTTTGGCCATCTTTAAGCTTCCCCTCTGCTTCCAAACTGAAACTGGCAAAAACTGGATGTGAAAAAATATTCCAGCAGTGTTATGAATTGTAATGCTAGTGGTTCTTGAACAATAGAGTTCCCTGCTGAAGAGCTAACACAATTGTTTTGTATTTCTCAAGCCCCATTTAACTTGTCTTTTGGGAGTGGTCCTTGTGGTCAGTCACCCCCCTACTCATGTCCAAGCCCTGCTGTGGAGGGAGCTGGCTGGAGGAGCCTGAGCAGAGCTGCCAGCCAGGGGCTCATCAGCACAGTCAGTCACGCCCGCAGCCTCAGACTGACGCCTGGCCCTCTTGCATTTGGCAGATAGGCACAGCCTTTGACTCATCTTGTAACAACGTCCAAGGGCTTATGTGGTTTGTTTTTACAGCTCTGAGACTTAAAATCAGTTTAATAACACAAAATCTGTATCCTTCCATTTGGACTGACCTCTTCATGAGAACTGGAACTGTATTTGAAGAATACAGTTTTTGCTGTAGACCAGAGTTTGGTAAGAGGTCACATCTGGAGTGCTGTGTGCACCCTAGGGCTCCTGAGCATGAGAAAGGCATGAACATACCTACAGGAGGGAGCCCAGCAAAGGACCAAGAAGGTGATTAAAGAACTAGAACATCTGATGAACAAGGCAAGCTGACAGAGCTGGGGCTGTTCAGCCTGGAGAAGACTCAAGAGGGATTTTATGAATGTGGATAAAAATCTGAGGGGAATCAAGGAGCTGGATTCTTGGCTCTTCTCAGTGAAGCACATGAGGCAACGAGCAGGACATAAAATGTGTAAATTTCCATTTGAATACAAGAAAATAACTCTCTTAACCAGAAGGTGGTCAAACACTGTAACAAGTTACTGAGAGATGTTGTGGAGTCTCCACCTTTGGAGGTACCCAAAGTCTGTCTGAACAGGGCCCTGTACAACCTATGACCCTGCCTAGAGCAAGGGGTTGGACAGGACAATTGCCAGAGATGCCATCTAGTCTCAGGTATTGCTTATAGAACACATTGTCAAGAAAGTAAATCTACAATATTTTTAACCTACTGGACAGACAAGGATATTTGTTGTCTTGTGTATAAACCTGTTAGATGTGTAAGTGGAAAACCAGCCAACTTAGAATTACATATGTTCAAAATACAAACACTGGATGTATTTTATTCATTAAAATCAGTGTTAGCCATAAATTTTGATGGATGAGCTTTCTCTCTCTCACTCTCTCCTTGTGACAGAATTGCTCACTGTCAACATTTTCAGCCTCATTGTAGAAGTCACATCTTCCCTGCTGTGATAGGTGGCATCAATCACCCTATGGGGCTTCCTTGCCCCAGCTTGAGCTCTGCTTCCATGGCCAGCAGCAAAAATTCTTGTCCAAAAGTGAAAGGGGCAACTTTTGCAAAGGGCAACCCTTGTATCTTGAAACAGCTGCAAGTTTTACTGCTACTACTCTTAGCCAAAATTTCTCCAGTAATATATCCAGAAGATTTTGAAGGTTTTAACATGTGAGCACATCTTTTAAAAAATTAATAGCTGGGGAACTGAAGCTGACTTGAGGCTGCCCCTCAGGTCATAACAGAAGGTCAGAAACTGAAGGACTGCTGTGGTTATAATGGGCACAGGAATGATTGACACAAAAGAACAGGAGCTGCCAAGTTCAGAGAGATGGTCACAAGTGAAAAAAAATTACACTCGGGAAAAAATATAAGCTATAGGAACTAGGAAAACTAATTCTGACACTAAGACCAATGCAGTCTTGTGTAGGAAAAGGGCAGGGATAGAAAACCTTTTAAATAAAAATCATGTGCTTTTTCTCTGTTTTCCCTAAGGGTGGTGGAGTATTTTCATAAATCTATGACTAATTTTTTAGTTCTGGATCTCTAGCCAAATCTGCAATTACCTAAAACTAGTATTTTTAGTAAGATTACTATATGGATCTTTTCAGCCAAGTTAGTCACACACACACACTCTTATTTTTTGCTTAAGATCTATTATTAATGAGGGTTTAGTAAAATGGCTGAGGAGGCAAACAAGGAGTTAATGGTTCCTTCAATAATGAAAAGCACCATGTATTTGATGTGTTAGGTCAAACCTTACCCAGAACTAGAACAGAAAATAAAAATTGCTTTTACAAAAAAAAGTCTGTCTTTAGAAATCTAAAGATAGCCAAGTATATTTTTAGACTTGGCTTCTTCTGTAAAAACATTATGGAAGATGTTTTTGTGTAATTAACTGGTGAGGAGAGTAATGAAGCTGTTGCTACAGGGAAGTGACATAGCATGCTGGTATTGCCTGGCTGAATGTGAATCTACTGAGTATGCCAGTTCTTTCTTTAAATATGAACTGGTAATATGATTTTGATATTAGTTATGTTTCATTTTAGATTGATCTTTCAATTTTTTTAAGATCATTTTTATAAATGATAGAATTCTTATGGTTAATCATATATTCTATTTTTTATCTTTTTTCTCTTTTTTCTTACTTCTTCAACTCCAAATATTCTTTTGAAGCCTTTTAAATCTGTGAAGCTCTGTAAGTAACTTTTTCTCATATTCATATTGAAGTAACTCAGTTGTGTTGAATCTTGAAAAGTTTTATTGGGTATTGTAATAAATGAAAGTCTTGTCAGATGCACATATTTTCCATAACCCTGAAAATTGTTATGGTGTGTAATAAATAACTTTGTGAGTAAGTAGCACAATTCTCACTCTGAAGGCATTAGAAACATATTATTGGACAAAGCAGTAATATCTTGCAGTAAACTATACCTTGGCAAAGCTACCTTATGGATTTAGTTGCTAAGTGGCAGAGATTTATTAATTTCAGGGTTCTTGGGTCCCTACTTTTCATCCTTTTTGGTATTTAATACTATTTCTAGCAAACCTATTTCCAATTAAAAGGAATAATTACAAGGGAAGCTTCCAATTCATTCTTTATAGGTACTTAGTTCATTGCTTGTATAAAAAACTGTTCTTGAGGGCCGTAAAATTTGAATGTCAAACTCATTTTATCTGTATTTTAATAAAATATGATCTTTGTTTTTTGTTGCATTCACAACTTATATATTTACCATTAGGACATCCTATATTCCCTTGCTAAAATTCTTTGTGGGTAACTGATTGAACAACATGGGAATTCAGAAAACAGAAAAAAAAGTGGTAATATGTAAAGTCTTATGATGCTGGCTGTGCTATTACAGTCTTCCTCAACTAGCCTCTGGAGACTATAGATCTTGGGATAATCTTCTCAGCTATATTTGGTTCTCCCTCCATCTCTCCTTAAAACACAAACCATAAAGGAGAGTGATGGGACTACTGAAGACCTCCGTCTCCCTCACTCCCACATGATTAAATTGAAAGGACAGCCTTCTCAGCTTGGCTGTCAAGGGAAAGCATTTTGTATAATGAATTCAAGACCCTGGTATTTTCCTGATGTGAATAAATGCCTCACAGCAGGAAAAGGTTTTGATTGATGATTGATTGATGATTTGTGTTTTTCCCTTGTTGACAGTGTTTCCAAACCCACACTGTTGCTCATGTTCCGAGCCCATTAATGAATCCCTCTTTGTTCATAGTGCACCAGTGCTGAGATGCTCCAGCCTGGTACATGGCTTCATACAAGCCCATAAGCTGAAGATCTTTTTTCCTCCTGTGAAATTACATGAAGTGAATTTGTCTGAAAGTTGGAAGGGCACAAGGCAAAGTAGGCAATGGATATGATTATGGCCTGTTCCAGTTTGAGCCCATTTTTGTGGGTAACCAAGGCACTGGAGACATAGTGACACATTTTGACACGTGCCCAAAGGAAACACACCCTTTCTGCCCAGGTGCACAGGCTGCTGACAGGAGCTAAAGCTTAGGTCACTGTGACATTGCTGTGGCTAGGTGGAGACAGTGTAGGTCTGGCATATATTCTATCTTCATTTTGATCCTGCAGACATACAGAATCAGACTGCAAAATAAATTGGATGGATTATGCATGCCAGCTGTCTAATACATACCAATATTTTGTCATCTTTGGTGCAGAGACAATTTAAGGAGGAAAGGAAGGCAAGAGGAGGAGAGTGATGGTTTGATTTTAATCACAGCAGTTTTCTCTCCACTGCCAGGTGAATTTAGCAGGTTAAATTTAGGGTATTGAACTGGCAGTGGTGCTGCAGATGGGTAATTTGCTCTGCACAGAGCAGTAGGGTTGTGCCAGGAGCTGAGGTGGAGGGAAGGTGGATTCAGAGGGGCTGCACCAGTAACAGCAGGAAGGAAGGAAGGTAGAAGGTTTAACCAGCAGGTTGCAGTAATCTCAATCCTCAGTGAATCTAGGCTCCAGAAAACAGAACATCTTCATTTACAAGGAAAAAGGAAGTTATGAAGTATATTACAGGTATTAATTGGATAAGATCTTGTGTTGCTACACCCTGGGAACAAGTCCCTCCTTTGCCAGCAAGAGATGAGTACCTGAACTCACATAGGGGTCCCTTCCTTTTAGAATTACTTGATTTAGAGTGAGAGTTTGACTTAAGCACTGCTTTGGTGTTAAAAGGTGTTTCTAGTATTTAAAGCAAACAGAAAATTTCTTGGAACTTACAAAATTTTTTTAAAAGTATCTGTGGAAAAACGTTTTTATTAATTTATTAATCTGTGCAAAACCAATGTTTTTGCACAGATTAACAGAAAGGAAATGGCTAGTGATTCTTCCTTAATTAAAATGATCAGACTACAGAAGCCTTCTTTTTTTTTGCTAATATGTTCCTCTGTGGTAAACTTCATGTTTTCCTATATATATTTTTGAATACGGACTTTCATAAATTGAGAAGATTAGGGATTGGTAGGGCTGCCAAATGTTCTTTGCAAGGCATAATGTGGGACCAGCTCTTGTTATTTTAGGTCAGACATTAGTATAAATTAAAGTTTTGTTTGTTTCCCCATTTTTGTAGAAATGACAATGAATGTGGACTCTGTAAAACAGAGATTATGTGGCTTGCTTTACTTTACCTTCACCAAGTGCTTCCTTAGCATCTATTACCCTGAAAAGTGTGTTTCAGATTCATGCTAATCAAATCATGTTAACCCCTCTTCATGTAGCTCTGCTAAATCATTTTGTGATCCATAATGTAACTGGCATAAAAAAGACAAACATTTTTAAAGCACACCTCTCAAAAACAATTACTAGAAGACTATATCCTCTCTCACTTGCATATTGGCCAATTCTTATAACTTCTAGTTGATGATAAAGCTCCTATCTCCTGGAAGCCTTCAAGTTCCTGTGGAGCATACAAGCTGCATGTGAGGATATACTAGTCCCAGACAGCCATCTGTCTCTGCCTTTGCCCAGCCAATTCAGCCAGGTTTCCTGATAGAGGGTGGATGAAGTGTCAGCAGGTCCAGCTGGAGACCTGCATAACAGTGTCAGGGAGCTGGCTCACATGCTTATATTTTGCTTCTGAAGACAGTATCAGCAGAAAAGGGACTGAAGAATTCTGGTTTTGGAAGTCAGTTGGAGAAGTGACTGAATAAGGACTGAGGCTATTTGGCTGAAGACACGCATCTGTTCTCAGCTGACTGTGGCTGTCCTTATTTCTCATTCACTAAAGTGTCCTAGAATTGTAGAGTATGTTGAATTGGAAGGAACCCTCAAGGACAATTGAGTCCTGGCCCTACACAGAACACCCCAAGAGTCACACCTGTGCCTGAGAGCATTGTCCAAACACTTCTTGAAAGTCCAAACACTTTGTCTGGCTTGGAGCTTGGACCATTTCCCTGGGGAGCCTGTTCCAGTGCCCAAAAACCCTCTGGGGGAAGAACCTTTTCATAATAGCCAGCTTAAACTTCCCCTGACACAACTTCAGACCATTTCCCTGGCTTCTGTCACCAGTCACATCGAGCAGAGGGTGGAGCTTGCCCCTCCTCTTCCCCTCACAAAGAAGTTGCAGGCTGCAGTGAGGTTTTTCCTCAGCCTCCTCCAGGCTGAACAGACCAAGTGACCTCAGCTGTTCCTCATCAGGCTTCCCCTCAAGGCCCTTCACCATCTTTGTTGCACTACTTTGGACTCTCTTTAGCAGTTTAATGTTTTATATTGCAGTGCCCAAACCTGCCCCCAGCACTGGAGGTGAGGCTGCCCCAGCCCAGAGCAGAGGGGACAATCCCCTCCCTTGCCCGCCTGGCCCTGCTGCCCCCAGGACACGCTTGGCCCTCCTGGCTGCCAGGGCACTGCTGGCTCATGTTCAGCTTGCCATGGGCCAGGAGCCCAGGGCCCTCTCCATGGCTCTGCTCTCCAGCCTCTCCTTCCCCAGTCTGGCTGTGCTTCCAGGGCTGCCCCATCCCAGCTGCAGAATCTGGCACTATTCTCTGTAGAACTTCATATGGTTGGTAATGGCCAATTCCTCCAATCCTCCAGATCTCTCTGCAGGGCCTCTTTGCCCTCTAATTATGTGTCATTGTCAAACTTGGAATTTCTTTGAGTCATGTGTCTAATGTATAGTATATTGGTATATATTTAACTTGATTTTCAAAGGGAAAATATTCAATAACCTCAAGAATAAGAATGTCAGAAAAAATTCTTATATCTTCTACTGAATTCTTTGTTGGAGGGGCAAATTTTCTAAGGCAAGGTCTGGTTGTCAATCCTTATGCTACTTAGGAGAAAATCTCTCCACATAAAAAAATTAGTTCTGCTTTACCTCAGAAGAGTTCTTGTTTCTGTGGCAACTGCAGCATTACAAATGAATCTTGGAGCAAACACATAAGCCCTGGAGGAGAGCTTTCAGGTACAGTATTATTCTCAGTGATTTCAGTGCAGTGATTTCAGGGAGCTTCAAGCTCAGCATGATGTGTTTTGGAATTGTTTCTCTGATGTATTGAACGTAGATTTGAAAAGGTGAGCTTGCAAACCAAAGCTTGAGACCTTATATTTGTGAAAATTTTTTTCTTCGCACCACAGCTCTTTCTTCAGGACAAATAATAATGTGAAATGATTCTTACCTTTGATTTGGAGCGTAATTGGGGAAACAGGAAATCATTCAGGGTCAAACAATGACATGAAGGCATGGGCCACAGTGCCACACTGTGTGACCTGCTAGGGGTGGGCAAACCTAACTGCACAGAGTGAAAACACAACTGGCCCCTGGGCTTCCTGCCAGCCAGTGCAACCTGGCTGCTCTCTGGGAGCAAACACTAAAATCTGACTAATTTTGTTCCATTTACAACATAGTGCCCTTCCTGCCAAATTCCAAGTTCTCAGGAAAAAAACGTTTATTTACTGCTTAGGCAATTTTGTAAAAGCAAGTGAGTTCTACAAACAGAATAAAACCTTTCAGAGGGTGAGTGTTATTTAGCTAGCTCTGTTATCACTGGTGTTGGACCCCCTTCTTTTTTTCTAGCATTACTCCAACTCACCTTACTTGTTTACACAGTAACTGAATTAATCAGTAGGGAAAGATTTGAGCCAGCTGGATTTTACTCTAACTAGATTACCTCACAGGAACATGCAATCCATCAGACAGGCTAAAGAAAACACTTTGCTGGGTCTTAGTCTTCCTACAGCCCAGCCCATCTAAAATCCTGTATGAGATCACTGAAATCTCTAAGTAGATTACATGCTTACCATTGTAATGCAGGGAGATGTTCTGGTAACAAAACTATGCATGCAGCAACCAGCTGCTCTTGCCCCAGCCAGCCATGCTGCCAGGAACAGGAGGTGGTATGGACTTGGACTCTTTAGTCATTTAGAGCACTCCCTATCTATAGACAAGGCACATTTTGATTAGAAATGGGATGCACCTACTTTGGTTTTATGGACAGCTGTTTTATTGTTTTGAAATTCTTTCAGGGACGAAGTTATTTTCTATTCTTCCATCAACATAAGCCAGATGTCAGAGGTGTGAACGATGAAACACGCACAGATCTAGCCACATTGGCAAGTGGAAATCTGTCAACATTACTAGCAACAGGTATTATCATCATGGGTGCCAGTCCTGTCAAACCTGCCTGTTCAAGTAGTTCTGCTTGCCCCTGTGAGCCCTCTGATGGGAACCCTTTGTAAAGCACCATCCTGTTTTAGCTGTTTGCTGGTCTGGGATTTCCACTCCAGCTGTTCTGGCCCTCCAGCTACACCAACCACTGTGAGTGAATTCATGTGAATCATTAGCCTATTTTACTAAATTGCCCTTAAATAACTCCTACCAGCTGCACCCTGCTCAGCACCACACCTCAGTGTCTATGGAGCTGCTGTCTGCATGGAGAGGGTCTGAAAGCCTCTGCACCACATGGGGCTCTTGCAGCTGCAGTGGGGATTTGCTCCTTTATTTCTAGTTGGAGACTGGATGTGCTGAGCCCAACTGGAAGCATTCAATGGCAGTTTTCTTCTTTATGCCTCTGGGGCTGTCAAGGCAGCAGCTTCTTTGTGTGGCAGAAACACAAATTATGTGTTTCTATTTCAACCATCCAGAATATTCAAATATACTATACTAAGAAAAGACACTTCTAAAGTATTAAAATTATTTTAGAATTAATATTCCCCTCCCACTCCCCATCTCCTTTAAATGCAGAGATCTACATTTTGGGGTAATCTGGAACAATGAGAAGAGAGGCAGAAGATCTGCCTATAGCTTGTGAAGCGACTTCATAGAATAACATCATTCTGAAATGTACAATTGCAACACATTGGTTTATAAAGAGAACAGAGTATGCAGGAACTGTTTAAAAATGGAAAAAATGTAATGTTTTCATAGTATTTTGGAATAGCTTTCAAAAAATATATTGTATGGAAACCAAACAGCCTGGAAAATTCTTTGGAATTTTATTCAGAACAAAACTGAATTTTTTGGCTTTTATCCAGCTCAAAATAAAGTCATACTACAAAATGCCAGACACTTTTCTGAAATAGAATTTACATAGTTTGAACAGCTGTTGTGTTGTTCATGTCTTACTTAAGCTGCAGAAACAGGTTATGAAGACCATTGCAAGGTCAGTTTTGGTTAACAGGTACAAGGAGAGTTTATACTTTCATACATTCAAATTTTCTAGTCCTCTTCTTTTATTATTTTTTCCAGCTGCTGAGAGGTTTTCTGCTGATTTCCTGTTGGAAGGGAAATTCCAATTAAATGTGGAAAGAAGGGAAGTCAGAATGGGAAGCCAATGCCAGATTAAGAATAGGTATCTTGTCAGTATTACACATGTGGCAGGGAAGGAGTACAAATCTTCATAAGCAGCTGCTCAATTGGAGACAGTGTCAAGCTTTATTCTTCCAAAATAATGAGTTTCCATGTGGGACTTCAACACAGTGTGACTTATCTTTCTTCTGCACAAAATCCTTTGGATTCATCCACTGTAGAATTTCAGCCTTGTGATACAATCTCAATTACATTTTGACAGGCGAAGAAGTGTCAGAAAGCCTTACCCTAATTTCTCCCCTTCTGAAATAGTCTTTGTGAAGGATGCCATTGTTGAACCCCAGCTGGTAACTCAGCCCCACCCAGCCACTTGCTCACTCCCCCCAGAAGTGGGATGGGTGAGAGGACAGGAAGAGTAAAAGTTAATAAACTCATGGGTTAACATACAGACAGTTTAACAGGGAAAGCAAAAGCTGCACAATTAATTCCCTGTTTCCCATGGGCAGGAATGTGTCACTCCCAGGACCCCAACGTACATGGTGACTTGGGAAACAAATACCACCACTCTGAACTTCTCACCCCTTTGCTCCTTCCTCCAGTTTTGTATGCTGAGCATGCCACCATATGGAATGGGATACCCCTGTGTCATTACTGGGCAGCTGCCCTGGCTGTGTCCCCTCCCAACTCCTTGTGCCCCCTCCCCGAGCCCCTTCACTGGTGGGGTGGGGTGAGAGGCAGAAAAGACTTTCACACTGTGTGAGTACTGCTCAGCAATAACTAAAACATCTCTGTGTTATCATCACTCTTTTCAGCACAAATCCAAAGCACAGCCCCATACAAGTTGCTGTGAAGAGAACAAACTCCATCCCAGTAACCAAAAGTAATCTGAAACTAAGATTTCTCTGGCTCTCTTATCAGATTGTACTTACAAGGTGTGATTCAAAGCACATTCATTCCTGCATCTGTATTACTTCACCTGGCAGCCTGTTGCTATGGACATTGGTCATTGGCATTAGCACATAATTCAAAGCGAAGATATGCAGTATCCTAATTCCTTACATTAGCTGAGACAAATTTCTTGGAGATGTCCCAATTCCCTCTGCCTTTCATTTAGTGCTCAAGTGTTGTCTCACCTTTTTCTGTCCAGTTTCCAACTTTGGTTTCAGGCACACATGCACCACCCCACTGCTGCTATGGAGATGCTGCAGTGGCAGAGGTGTAACACACACAAGAACCCTCCCTTGTTGCACTCCTCCTCCTCGCACAGCATCCCTCTCCACAGTGGAGGATGCCTGAGTGTGTAGATTCTAGAGGGGCCTCTGCACAGCAGCCTTCCTGGGTGCTTCTTGCATCTGCTGTACCTTGGAGTAGCCACAAAGAGCAATCAAATCTTCAGAGATTATTGTATGAACCAGTGGATTATCCAAGATGAACAGTGCTGCCTTGGAAAAGGTACTACTGCACTCCACATCTGGATTTAGGTAATGAGGTTTTGATTCTGAAGTTACACACTGATGTGCCTGCAGACCATTTGTATGATAAGTGTGGCTCCAGGGAAACAAATCTGTGTTCCACATCTTTCAAAACTCCCTCCATAGACTCTCAATTGATGGAGCAGAAACACTTTTAATCTGGTCTGAAATGGAAAGCCCAGATTTCTCATCAGGATGATTTTCTGTTTGTGCTCTTTGCTGGTTTTATTTCTCTTAAGTATTTTCTACAATACCAATTCAATACATATTATAAATTATGTGGCAACTCTTCCCTCTCTGGACACCTCAAACGTTCAACAAATAGTACACATAATCAACAACATATCATCCAATTGCCAAAAGCTGACTATTATTCTGCATGATCAAATCACAAAATCCCCTGTGTCTGTCTCCTATCTGGGGCATGGATTTAAAAGACAGCTGTATTCTGACTTCTATTCATTTGTTTGGAGCATTGCACAAGCCATGCTAACAATTACATAAACCAGCCTTTGTTTAATGTTAACTGATAGTCTTTATTGATTACTAGCCAAATTTCTTTTTGAATCATCTGTATTTAGTTCTGAATTTAATAACTCTTTTGGGTGCTATTATACAAACCTTACTTATTAAAGCCATTTTACAATGTCCTTTCTCAAAATCCAGCTCACTGCATTAATTTTCAAAACCACACAGAAACATTCTTTAAATGAATATGAATTAGATGGAACATCAGGGCTTTGTTTGATCCTTGACTAATTTGGTACACGATGGGAGCAGTGTCATTACTCGCTGACCCTTCCCTCACTGGGATAGCCTCAGTGCACACCGGTGCCCTTGCCAAGCCAGTTGCATATCTGTGACCATGCTATCCCAGGTTCTTTCTCCTTTTCCACATTGTGGAACACAGGAACAGGATGGATTAATGACTCATCATTTTTACTATTGTTATTTATTGCTGCCTTGCTGTGTGGGCAAAACAGATGCAGAGAGATTTAGAATACAAACGACAGCTAAGCCATGCAAAGCTGCTTTTGGATCCCTGAGTCAGCAGCATCCTGCTCTGTGTCTGGAAGCAGGGGGAGAGAGCAGCCCTGCAGTCTAGTGACACATTGCTCCACAGCTCTGCAAGCTGGACACGTGGGTCCACACCTGCCCTTTCTCCTTAGAGTGATCCTGCTGCAACTTCACCTGTTGAGCTGGCAGCAGGGATGGAGTGGGAGGCTGCTGCTAGGTCACCCTTTATCTTGTCTGATGCACTGTCAGTTAAGTGATCTCAAACAAATATTGTTGAAAAAGGGCTTTCACAGTCTGTGGGGAGATGGATCCCATCTGTCTCTGAGCAGTGACATGCCTCATCTTTGCTTATGTGACAGATTCTCTTTCATGCCAGATGTTAGCTAGGCTTGCCAGCCAGAAAGATTTTAGTTGTTTCAGAGGGACTGGGATTGCTCTTTGCTCAGTTGAGTGGGTTTGTCTACCATAAGCAGAATTTAATTAGTTTGGAAGACAATGAAGAAGAGCCAAGGAAATACTACCTTTATTCTTGCTCAATAGGAACAATCTGATACACACTGGGTCTGCTGAGCTGTTTTAATGAGATGGCACTTGCATGTGAGATTTGATCCTAGGGCACTCTTCACCCATCAGCTTTAAACTGGTTGCCAACGGCCAGTTACTCACAAAGGTGAAAAGCTCCAGTTTATTCCAAGCCTGGAAATAAATGAACTCCCTCCAATTTACTGGGCTTCCTCACTTCTTCCATCACTCATTTCTGGCAGAAGTGTTAGTGTCAAGACTCCATTGACACTTTCCATGTCTCTGTCCACATGTTCTCAGCACATTAGGGCTGTTTTGAGACAGTTGTGGTGAAAATAATTAGAACAGAATAGAATAATTTACTTTGGGAAGCATCTTTAGAATCACTGAGTCCAACCACTAATGCAGAACTGCCAAGTGCAGTAAGCCATGCATAAGTAAACATGTCCCTGGACTTACAGTTCTGTCCTTCCAAAGCACATTTGTGACAATACTGATTTCCAGTGTATTCTCTGTTCTACAGCAATATTTTCAAGGAATTGAATGTTTCTGAATGACAAGAGTCTTGTATTCTGTTGAAGGAATTCTGCATATGTCCCATTTAGGCAAGGATATATTGTTCTTGGCATTCAGGTAAGATAGACTTGGTTAAATTCTGTCTGTACCTCTTTTATATTGATGTCACTTGGAGTAACCTTTTGATTGGCCTACTAAGTTAGGCACTTAGTTTTCTAGAGCTATTATGCAAAGCACTGGGGATAACATACACACATAGAAAAAAGTGTATTTAGCTTTTATTTCTTTGGGACATAGCCTGGGATCCAAATCCATCCCTGTGTATCAGGCTTTTGTGGTTTGTTGGAGCATGTTCTGGCAATAGAAGACTGTGGCTTGTCTTATACTGCAGGTCCATTTCCATTATTGATTGCAAAATGTAAGAAACTGGGGAAAGAAATTATTTGTTCTTCCTATTTATACTTTTATGCTAAAGAGATGAGCAACTGTGCTAGCACTTCTTTGTGCAGGCCATGCAGTCTCATCCTTCTTCTCTTTAAACAACTCAGACCAGCTCTGTGAATGATTTGGAAGCACTCCTGGAAGATTGGTTGTGTGAGCAGATATGCAAAAGGCACCCACCAGCCACCTCCGCAGGACTGTGCTGCCCCCAAACCTGGCTGTCCCATCCTGTGTCCCATTCCAGTGGCTGCTCCTCATGGAGAGAAGAATGCTGATACCAGCAGGGAAAAATTGCCTTTCTGCCACCGTTTTGACCAGCAGTTCCCATAAGCTGTGCAGATTCCATTCTGACCTGCAGATCTGCTGGACTCCAACTCGACTGCTTTGGAGCCAGATTGTCACTGACCTACTACTTTCCTGTCCGTGGCCCAATTTGGCTGCTTTCTTCACTGCTGCATGCCCTGGCACCCCACAGCTGCCTTTCCATCTGCGTGGTAACACACCTTACCCCACAACAACAGTTCATAACAGTTATCAGCTCATTTCCTTTGTGGAAAGATCACTGTAATGTGCTCCCTGTGATATTTGGCAGTTTTACCTGGGGAAAGAAGCAGGGAAAGAAGAGTTAAGAGAGCATCTCTAACTGCAAGGGCAGATATTATTGCCTTTTGCATACAGTTTTCATTTCCCCTAGCTAATGCTGGAACTAGCCAAAAGAATTCCTTCTTATGCCAGCTTGAGTACATCAAGAAGTCATTTAATGCAGTGTTCAAGTCTGGCCAGAGCTGTTTTGATTTAGTAATGTCTCTTACCACTACATGCCAAAGTATCTAGTTTTCTAGTAATAATTTTCACCCTGGCAATATGACTTTTAGAACAAATACCAGGTTTTTAAATCTATCATGAATATGTTTGCAATTAGTTCACTTTATCTTTCAGGTTTAAGAGGAGGATTTACTTTAAATTACACAACTATGTGTTAGACAGGCAATAATTTGATCTATGTAGCAGAATACCTAACTAATGAGGAAGAAAACAAGTGATTGTCTAATGCAAAATGTACAGAAATGTATCTCTCTTTATAGAAAGTTATTCCCTCTAGCACTTTTAAAAACTGACAATAAAGCTGAGCATTATGATCTTTCTGCAAATCTAATTTGAAGTAATTCTTTAACACATTATTAGAGATTTAAAATGTGAAAAATTCAAGAAGCATTCAGATTGGGGGTTTGGCTAGGTAACTTTAATCTGAAAACTTCAGGTTCAGATTCTCAGTTTCTGAGCATTGAACTTTTTGGTTTTGGATATACTGCCAGCTACCTCAATAAGGGAAGGTTCCTGCTTCTTTATTTTCATTTCTTCTTATTTCAGTGATTATAAAGTAAGGAAAAAGTTTCAGGAAAACATTCTTTGTGGGAAGTAAGTAACTTCTGGCAAGAATAAAATGTGATTTCTTAACAGGAATTTTGGAGCAATAAAGTTATCCAGCAGCCCATTAATATCTAACCTACTATCACTGTGTCCTTGACTGTGGTTTTGAATAATGTCTGCCTCTGAATCTCTTTTTGTCCTTTTTCTTTCGTTGCTTTTCTCCTCCACCCCTGTGCAGTCCTTTTACAAATCATGCATAAATTCTCAGTCTAGGATACAAACTCAAATTCATGTTTTATAAACAACACAACTCTTCAAGATTTTCCCTTTATTAGGGAAAAAATTTAGAGGCCCCTTAATAGCCAACACACAAAATACAAATTCCTGTTGAAATAACTGTACATTCAGGAACTCAGTTTAGTTATTGCTGGTGTCTGTGAATGTAATTTTCCCTCATACACTCTTGTCTGCTGTTGTAATATGAACACTGCAAAGACTTGGGAAGGTGTTTCTTGACTACACTGTTTATTTAATTATTAAATTTAAAATATTAAAAAAGAAGAATCTGCTGAGTAACGTCTTTAAAACAGTGCCTATTTTCACAGAGGAGCCTCAGTTTGGACAGCAGCCAGTCTATTAATGCAGGAAACTGGTCAGCTTGTATAGAATATTTGCTAGTCCCTGCAAGATTCAAGTTCCACTAAAATGTTTTCAGCACATTGATTGCAATACTACTGAGGACCTCCCATTTTCCTTTTTTATTTAGTCACAAAGAAGTACACATTTTATTTGTCAGCAAACTTTACAGTAAAAGCATCACGTACTTAGGCTCTGCCTTAGTCTGCTATATCTGGTTGTCTTGGTGTATTTTTTCTATTTACAGCAACCACAGATATTTCCAAGAAACACTTATATTGACAGGAAAAATACTGCAAGTATATATTCTTGGTGAAAGTATAAAAAAATTTACATTTCACTTAGTTTTCACACAGGTAAGGACATAGAGAACACTGGGGTACAGTCTGCAACGTGACTCCCTCTCTTGCTTCAAATGGCAACCTCCACTTTATATATTAAGAAGCCTGTTATAGTTTTAACAATGATGTGAGTAACAGGGTCTGTGCAATGCAAAGCACATGGGATGATGATCCATTACTGCTGCAAATTGTCATTCAATTATAATCCTCATTCACAGCTTCTCTGCTGGAACTGGGGTCAGCTCATGTAAACCTCAAGCTCAATTCCCTCCCCAGGAGCAGATTTGCTCACAGGAAAGCAAAATCAGGCTCCTTGAGCAGAGCCTGAGATTTCCACGTTGTTGAAGAAGCATTCCAATATTTGGGACTGCCTTCAGCCCAAAGACACATACTTCATATGTGTAGTTGGCCCTAGAAAGCTGCTGTTTTTAAAAAGACCCTGTTTGTGCATACGTGCAACAGGTCACTATTGAACCCACATCTCCTTGGTATTCACTGAAACACCCAGCTAGTACAAACATTTATGAATTTAAAGACAGGCTAACTCAGCAATGCAATGAAGTGGAATGGTAAGGCATAATCTGTTTTCAACATAACATTCTTCCTATTTCCATATATCTCAGCTGTATCTTTATGGAATAGCATATCAACTTTTCAATCCAGCACTCTATCGCACATAAGACTTGGGATAGAATGGCTTGGACAATGCTGTCAGGCACATGGTGTGATTCTTTGAGTTGTTCTGTGCAGGGCCAGGTGTTTAACTAGAATGATCTGTGCAGGGACCTTCCAGTTCAGGCTATTCTTTGATTCTGTGATTTACTTGGTATTATCATGCGCAGCTCCCTGTCTTGTGCTTCAGAACAAATTCTGTTCAAATTCTGGTCTGTTTTAGCTGAGGTTCAAAAACTTTTACACCTAATAGAAACACAAAATTTTCACACTGATAGATACCTTTTGGGTAATAATCTTTCAAAAAACTAACAAGCTGTAAAACCACTTCGAGGTACAAGGTGAAAAATTTTATCAAAGTAATGCAACTGGAGAAAAACATGCACTACTGGGTATGAAGCTGCCCCCATTATGTCCTGAAGAAGCAGCTGGAAAAGATTTTTCATATCCCAAACTTTAGGAGTTGTTCAGTTTCCTTTCTTCCAAGTGTTACTTGCTGCTTTTATGAACACTGACTCTCTTATCATTTTTGGCCATCATGACAATAACTGCGTTAGAGACTCAAAATTTAGGATATGGGATGGGTCTTTCAAAACTACTGGATATACATGGCCTACATGGAATACATCAATTTGTCCCAGCTGTCTTGAATTAGATTTGCAAAAAGGACAGAAGACATTTTAATCTCATTTCTGTGTCTTTTGTTTAAAACACAAATTTAAATTCTGTGATTACTTACTTGTCCAGATATAAAAATCACTAGTAGGCCCTAAATAAAGGTAAACTTGGAGGGTTGTTTCAGTAAGGAATAAAAAATTACACTCACATTAGCCATAATAGAAAAGATTTTATGGTGGTCAATGGAAATAAATCCAGTTAGAAGCCAATCACTAGAGGTGTTTCCCAGGGGATCAGTACTGGGACCCGTCCTGTTTATTACTGCCATTGACGATCTGGACAAGGGGATTGGGTGCACCCTCACTCACTTTGCAGATGACACTGATTTGGGTGTGAGTGTTGATCTGCTGGAGGGCAGGAAGGCTCTGCAGAGGGATCTGCACAGGCTGGATCATGGCCTGAGGCCCATGGTGTGAGGTTCAACAAGGCCCAGTGCCAGGTCCTGCCCTTGGGTCACAACAGCCCCAGGCAGCTCCACAGGCTGG